>JAOQMM010000006.1:10405380-10418825 GCA_027563515.1 Erythroxylum platyclados
CTTCCCCCTTCTTTTCTTGGTTTTTTTCTTCTGGAGTGGGTGTTACTTTTGTTTCTACTGGCCTCTCAAGCTCCTTCCCTCTCTGAAATGTGATTGCCTTATGCTACTCCCTCAGATTTGTCTCAGCATTGCTTAGGAGGCTCCCCACACTTCTTGTTGACAACATATTGGCCAATTGACTCATTTGGACTTCTAGATTGTGTATGGAAGACGCATGATTCTTACTGACTTGTTTGACCCTTCCTTCAAGTTTCTTATGCACTTCTTCCATGCTGATGAATTTGTCCAAAATTTTGTCCAATTTGGCGTTAGTGGAGTTAGGCTTTTCTTGTTGAAACCCTGGTGGTCCCTGACTCCTTAATTGGCCTCCAACATTGTTGGGTGATTTCGCCACCCTGGATTATAAGTGTTAGAGTAGGGATTGTTCCCCCCTCTATGTCCATACTGCGCTCCCATGTAGTTTGCTTACTCCATATCATTATTTTGCATCAAAAAATAGTCGATGGTATCATGAGTGTCTTGTCCACATAGTTCGCATCTCTACCTTACCGCTTTTACTGGAGCTAAAGAAAAAGAAGCTTTCATCCCATTGGGTTGTCTAGTCAAGTTGTCTATCTTAGCTTGCATCTCCATGATCGAATCAACTGCGGTTGCATCCTTTTGATCACAGAAAGATGCTTGTTGTCTACCTCTATCATTTGCCCAAAGACAACTATTGTTTGCCAACTTTTCTAATAGTTCCTTTCCTTCCTCTACCGTCTTCCCCATTAAAGATCCACCGCTTGCTGCATATATCGAGCTTCTCGTAGGTGGGTTGACTCTGTTATAAAATGTCTGCAATAGGAATTCCTTCGGTAGGTTATGATGTGGACACCTCCTTTGCAGGTCCTTGTATCTCTCCCACATTTCGTAAAGTGATTCCCCATCACTTTGTTGGAAATTCTTGATCTTCTTGATCAACCTTGTCGTTTTAGTGAGTGAGAAATAATTGTCTAAGAAGGCACGTACCAGCTGCTCCTATGTTTGGATGTTTGCATAGGTTAATGAGTGATACCATTCCTTGGCTCTATCCCTTAGTGTGAAAGGGAAGAACCTTATCCTAACGGTATCTTCCGACATTTGATGATATAGGAAGTTATCACAAATTTCAAGAAAATTCACCAAAAGGGCAATAGTATCCTTATTGGCTAGTCCATAGAATTGGACATTTGTTTGCAGTATATTGAGTAAAGCAGGCTTTATCTCGAATGAGGGAGCTTGCACTGAGGGCTGACTAATCCCCAACCCCAGCCTCATAAAATCCATAAGGGTTTGTTGCCGGTCTCCTCATTGATATTCTTCTACCAATGCTTTTCTTATAAGCTCTTGGTGTTTTGCTTTTCGGTTCGTGCGCTCTAATAACGTGATGTCTTGTTTGATATTCTCCTCGGCGTTGCTCTAACTCTGAGTGACTCTTATGTCCATGCACTTCCACGAACACAAGAGTGGCGAAAGAAAAAGAAATAATAGAAAAAAGACAATTCCTTAAAACAAAGGAATTTGAAAAAATCCTAAACTACTTCCCCAACAACGACACCAAAAACTTGTTGACTAAGTTTTATATCTATAAAACCCTCAATACTGTCAAGTATATGAGTCGTTAATTGCAATACTTAGTGGTCGATCCCACAAGGAAATACTAGGATTATAACGAATCTAACTTTGCCTAAGGTGAAACACTAACAATCAAATGAAAAGTAACACTAGCAGAAATTTAAACAAACAATTGTAAACTACTTGAATTAAAATTCCAGAAATGCAATTAATGGAATAAAATTTCAGAAACTTAAATCAAACACCTAAAACTAAAAACTTTGATAAAAAATTCGAATTTAATAAAATTGCCAAAACAGAAAATTAAAAGTGAACAGCTAACTCAAGATTGAGAAAACAATATTAGACATTTGATGTAACTCCCATCTTCAATGTAGTGCTACCGCAAGGAGACAACAAACCACGGTCATCTTTGCTACTCGAGCAAATGTCTCATGGTAATCAAAAGCTTCGATCTGGGTGAAGTCTTTAGCCACAAGTCGAGCCTGTAGCATTCAATCGTCCCGTCGGCTCTACGTTTGATTTTGTAGACTCATTTGCAGCCAATGGGTTGCTTGTCAGGCGGGAGTGTCTCGATATTCTAGGTGCCATTTTCTTCAAGAGCACAGATCTCCGCGATCATAACTTCTTGCCATTTAATGTTGTAAACAGCCTCAGTAAAATTCCTAGGCTCAGTATCACAATCAAGAGCAGATAGGAAAGCTTTTTGAGAGTGAGTAAATTGCTCATATGACAAAAAATTCTTGAGAGGATAGACCATACCTGAGGATTTCGATGTGGTCGGAGGGGCGCGAGAAGTGGCCAGGTAGCATACGAAATCATTCAGGTTAGTCGAGGGCCTACGTGCACGGGTTGGTCAAATCGATACAGAATCAGAATTAATAGGTTGTTCCGGAGTAGGTAGCGAAGCAGTGTGCTGAACAGATATGCATGGCGCAATTGAGTCTATGCATGCATTGAGCTCGGTCGAGTCTTTGGAGTTGGAATTTTCTGGGCTGATGAGCAAGCCCAAATTTGTGGGCTGAATGGTTGCATCTGTGAAACTGGTCATTTCGGGGTCCAATGGAGGTGTTAAATCTGGCCGGGACGGTGTTGGCATTCCACTGGACTGAAACGGGAATATGTGCTCATGAAAAACAACATCTCGAGACGTAAAAATTTCTTCTATCTCCAAATCATTAACTTTCCATCCCT
Organism: Erythroxylum platyclados; assembly: GCA_027563515.1. Classification (NCBI taxonomy): domain Eukaryota; kingdom Viridiplantae; phylum Streptophyta; class Magnoliopsida; order Malpighiales; family Erythroxylaceae; genus Erythroxylum; species Erythroxylum platyclados. The sequence continues at coordinate 10,408,168 of JAOQMM010000006.1, forward strand.
TCTCCCAAAGGGATACCCAATAAAAAGACAACGTCGGGCTCATTCATTGAATTTTTCTGAACTCTTTGGTAGCCTTTGGGCATAACATAATAATCCGAAAACTCGCAGATGGTCATAACTGGTAGGCTTTTTGTATAAGATATCAAGTGGCATTTTTCCTAACAATAAAGGGGTAGGTGTACGGTTGATTAAATGAGCCATCGTGAGAACACATTCACCCCAAAAGTGAATTGGCAGGTGGGCCTAGAAACGCAAGGCCCGCGCTACATTCAAGATACGCCTATGTTTGCGTTCCACTTGACCATTCTATTGCGGTGTGTACATGCACATGGTCTATTGGATAATCCCATTTTCTTTCCAAAAAGCCGCCAACAATCCCACCATAAATTCCTACCCATTATCACTTCGAACGTATTTAATTACCTTCCCAAACTGTGTTTTTACCATCCTGCAAAAATTCGTCAACATGTGGCAAGTTTCAGACTTTTCTTTCATCAAATAAATCCACATCCCCCTACTATAATCGTCAAAAATTGTCAAAAAATAATAAGCCCCCGAAAGTGAAGTCATTCAATAGGGCTCCCACACATCGCAATGCAATAATTCAAATGAATGTTTTGCTCTATCATTATTCAACGGAAATGGAGAATGTGTCTGTTTCGCTCTATGGCAAACATCACAAAAATCATCACTATCTTTATTCAAGGATAAATTGGGAATCATGTTGAGGGCACGATGCGATGGATGTTTGAGCCTCATGTGCCAAGTCTTGGTGTCTGTATCGACCGATCGAGAAGTTGCGTAGGCACCTGTACCCGTCCGACCGATGCAGTAGACCCCCCTTGAAGCTCACCCTTCCCAATTGATTTCCTCGAGGTTAGGTCCTGCAAAATACATTGAGAATGGAAAAATGTTACTGAGCAATTCAACTCAATCGTTAATTTTCCAATGGAGATAAGATTACAAGAAAACTTTGGAACATATAGCACGTTAGAGAGCACGAAGTTATTTCCGAATTTGACACTCCCAATCTCTGTGGCATGTGTGGTTTTTCCATCTAGTGTGGTGATCAGACAAGGCTCGTGAATCTTCGTTGGGCTAACTAGGTAATCAACACACCCAGTCATGTGTTCCGTTGCACCGGAATCAAGAATCCACATGCCACAATTATCATTAATCTTACCATCAAGCTGTTTGGGTACCTCGGATAATTTTAACGAGCTAAACAGATGCATGAGCTGCTTGTACTCAGCCTTACTAATACTCTGAACCCCTGCGCTAGTCTGCTGGTCGGCACCATCAATCTGGACTCGCGCAGCATGTGCAGCGACCTGTTTACAGTCCTAATTCTGTTTCCCACGATTGCTATTTTTGTTTCCGCCCTGAGCCTTGCGACCCTGATTCGCGTTCCTCGGCTCCTAATTCATGGGGAACCCAATCAACTCCCAGCAATGGGCCTTTTGATGCCCGGTCTTGCCACAGTATTCGCACTCTGGCTTAGTGTACGACTCAGTCCAACCGTGTTCCTTCCTGCTGCTACGTGCGTGAAAGGCCACCATCGTCGTCTCGTCCTTTGACTCTCTTCCGCGAGCCACAGTTCGCTGTCATTCCTCTTGAATCACCAATAAGTATGCCTTGCTCATACTTGGAAAAGGTTCCATGCCCAATAGTTGTGAGCGTACGATCCCGTAGGTCTCATCATTTAGACCAATGAGAAATCAGTAGATCTTTTCCACCTCCTTTTCCTTGGCATAGGCTTCAGCTACGGCACAGGTACACTCCGGTTTGTCAAAGTAGTCTTCCAACTTGTCCCACAATGCCTTCAAGTGTGTGTAGTACTCAGCAACGCTCCGGCCCTCTTATCATAACAAGCTGAGTTCGGCCTTGATCTAGTGGACGCATGGTGCATTCCCTTACGGGAACCTCTCCCGTAAATCGTCCCACATCTTGTGGGCACTTTTAATGGTCACAACACTATTCTGTAGCATTTTCTCCAGCGAATTAACAATCTATGAAGCAACCAAATTGTTGCATATCTCCCACCATCCGAAATACGGATCGTTCTTGTAAGGTTTGACAATTGAGCCATCCACAAACCCCATCTTGTTCTTTGCCCTTAGTGCTCACTTCATCTCCCTAGACCATATCGGGTAGTCGTCTCCTATGAGTATATACGTGACTAGTGTCGTTCCTGGACTATCTGAGTGGCTCACGTAATATGGAGAAGATAGGTTCGATATTTTGACTTGTTGGGTCTGGTCGGCCATGGTGGCTAGGTCTAGGGTCGATTAGGATAGGTTTGGGATTTTAACTCAGGCTATTATACCAAGAAAAACCCAAAATTTGAGAGAATTTTATTATTGCTATCTCAATGTACAAGGAGAGTTATATAAGAAGATACAATCGTAACTATCCTAATTTACAGGATAAAAATCAGGAAACTAATCTAATCTGTTACAGCAATAATACCTAATTTCCTTAATAGCCTCAAACTTGACCTCTATTTCTTTCTCTCTATTTCTCTTATCTATCTCCTTCTCATCCTTTTTTCTCTCTCTCTCTCTCTCATTTATATATTTTTGTACTATATATGAGTTGACTCACTTTATTAAGATAGTTGTCTCATTTTGAAGGCACAGTTGCCTCTCATTGTTAGACAAATCGGATCACTCTTGATCGTTTATGTTCTAGGTGGGTTACCTCACTCCATTGATACAGTTAGCTCACTTCAAAGGCACAATTATCTTACTTAACTACTTAACTAGACTAGTTACATCACTGTAGGCACTTGCAAGTCTAACTCTAATAAAGAAATTGCTTGACATGGAAGGCATATTTGTCTCACCTAAATAGACCAGTTACATTACTTTTGGTCATTTATATTTCATTTGAGTTTCCATACTTCACTAAGGTAATTGCCTCACCTTAAAGGAATAGATGGCTCACCTACTAGAATAGTTGTATCACTCTTGATTACCTCAATCTATTAAGACATTTGTCTCACCTGTAAGGCATGGTTACTTCACCTATAAAGACTAGTTGCTTTACTCTTAGGCATATAACTCCAACTAAAATACCTCATATGCCCGTGTCAATTGCCTCACCTTGAGGGCCTAATTGTCTTACTTACTAGATCAAAAACATCATTCTTCAGCCTGTATATTTTAAATGAGTTATTCACTCAATAGGACAGTCATTTCACCTTAAATATACAATATCTCAGTTAACTAGATCAATCGTATTACTTTAGGTATATGTATTCTAGATTAGACCACTTAACACACTTTAGCATCCAATATCATATAGGTGAGGGGGAGAGAGAAAGCAAGAAGGTAAAAGAAAGAAAAAGAAACAGAAAACCGTAAATAATAAAAAAAGAAGAGAGAAAAATATTTTTTAAAAAGTTATATATAAAAGGAGTCAAAGAAAGAAAAGAAAGGAAAATCAAAAGACAATAAAAACAAAAATTATCAATTGATAATAACATGAAGAATATAAATTATTATAAAAAATACATTTTTATTCAACAATTAAAGATTAAAAAATTGTATATTATCTTTTCTTTTTTTAATATGATAAATTTTTCTCTTTTCTTCTCACATATAATTTGGTCCCATTAATAGTTTGTCGCCAGTATCACCTCTGGTGATCTGAATTCCAAGATAAACATGGATCTCTATTTTAGTTTCTCCCACCAATACTTCTCCTTTCATCAAAATTCTAGAGATTCGAACAATTTTTGTCTACTTAGTAGATTCAATTACAATTTCAATAATAGCACAAAAACTTCTAATGATCTTCTCACACACACTATGATACAATGAAAGAGAGTTTAAGATGTAGAAACTTCTCTTGACTAGAGAGACTTGAGTAATCTAAATTTTAAAATAGTAAAAGCAGTCTCTATTTATGCTATAGTATTTAAATAACTCTATTACTACTGTTAGTTTCTAACTAATGTACTTCAATGTCTATAGTAATTCTATAACTTTCCCATGAGCTCTCATGTGAAGTAGCTACTAAGTAATTTGATTTCATTTTGCATGTTCATGTTATAAGAATAAGGCAAGAAAATCCAAGTGGGATGCAAACATCTGAAATGTAGTTAATGATCTTGCCCTAGTTAATGTACTGATTTTGACCATTCAATAAAATTTTATATATACATATATATATATACATGTGTGTGTGTGTGTGTGAACATTCACAGTTAAATCGAACTCGATCTTGTATCAGTTGTATTATTTGAAATGTTTTCATGTAGCTTTTAACCGTTATCCTTTAACTTTCACTTTACATCTTATATTGACATTAACTTGCATCTTATATTGAAATTAAGTAGATGCTGTAAGTTATCACAAAAAGAAACTTCTTTGGGGATGAAAGGAGGCCTATATATTAAGAAACACAATCAAGGTATATCTGATGAATGTGAGGAAACAAATGTGTAAAACAACACTATACCCCGACCAAACACTAGAACACTCAAAACTCTGAGAAGGTAAATTACAACTTTCTACACAGCCTGCCAACCATCATGATGATGTATCATCCAACACTCAAAATTTGGGTCATTTAAACAGCTTGATTGAATACAAACATCAATTATCCAAATTGGACCAATAAACCGTAGAAATGACTCCAAATGTCCTAAAATTAGCATCTAAAATACTCTACATCCACCAAAAAGATTTCAGAGCAGTATTGCTGTTGGCCCAATCTAACACTCCAGCGCCTTTGATCGCACCAGGCTCAGAACTATGGAAAACCTCAGGGAACGGAGCAAAAGAATGTTATTTCTGTTCACATTAATCTGCTATCATGCCATTGAACAGTGTATGGCCAGATACCCGAGTTTAGAATTCACGCAAATTAGCCTATGCAACAAAAACAGGAGCCTAAGAATCCAACATCTCATCTTGTATCTCATTAGGAGCAATAAGCCCTGGGATGGAGAGCATCCTTTGTCGCTCTCTCTCTCTTTGGGCTGCAGCCTCCTCTGCATATAGATCTTTATTATCCTGCACAAAAGGAACAAACCATTATAAAGTTTCAGCTTTCTAAAGAACGTTGTTGAAAACACTAATCACAATGTCTCAGTAGCTGCAGCTGCAGGTGACAAAATGACATGGAGCCTAAATAAAGTGAATGGTCCAAGAAACAATTTCATTCTCCAAATGCAAAAGGACCCATAATTTAATATCCCTTTGGACACCCCCACTCGGACAGCACCTTTCCTTATCAAAAAGCTTTTTTCTTGGGGTTAAGAGAACAAAAGGCAACATGCTAAGGGAGGCCATACTTAGCATCTTACCTGAGCTGAGAATTCCTTAGATTGCACGAGAAAGTCTCGTATGTGATTCTTAAATACAGAGAGATCATTTCTTGACTCAAAAAGCCCACTGACAAATTGAGTGACCTGAAAAGCCTCCTCATATTAGCAATGCACATAACTATGATGGCAAATAGCCATATGAAGAAAGAAAAAGAAAATAACAGCTGTCCTCACCTCGATTGCAGTCATATTGGGGAATGATGTTCCCAAAAGTTTGATAGTGTATTCACGAACAAAAATTCCATTATTTGGATATGGATAAGAAACTGCCGCAGCATCCCATAAGGGCTCTGTTAATGAACCACTCTCCACCTGAGAATGTGCAATGTTATTGTGGTTGTTCCTGCCCAAAGCTAAATATGAATAAAGGTTTGAAGGCACATACCAGGCAAAATAAATGCTGTAGCACTAAAACATGCAACTTAAAACCAGGTTTGTGAAAAGTATCCGTTAAAACAGCAAATATTTCCTGTTCAATGGTCAAGAAGTACGTCCGATAGAACTGATTACAGAACTCAGAAGCCTGCCAATTGTCATACAGACACAACATAAGTATCACATGTTCCCTAACACTGATAAACAAATTCCAAACAAAGAATTAAACCTGGAAGTTCTTCAGCATCTCCAATAATAAATTTAATCCAGTCTCAGCAATATTCCTTTCTGTATGCCGGAATGCCCATATTATTGAATCCATAACAAGCTTTAGTTGCTGGCAAGCAAAGATAAAGAGAACAATGTTAAGTTCACATGAAGCTCAATACACGGGGAGAGAGAGAAAGATAAGAGGAAGAGAGAGAGAGAGAGAGTCAGAGATGTTATAAACAACCAACAACAATAAGAACATACTATATAAGCAGATAGCAAAGTACAATTGTCATTGCTTATGCTCTTCCTTAAGATAGGAAAATGAGTGAATTACACCAACCTGACTTGTTAAATGAATCAATGCAGGAAAACAATGTGTGGCAATGGCGCGAAGCAAGGAAAAGAACTTGAGGCGATGTTCTGGATAGTCTTCAAAATTCTTAGTTATCATCTGCAGTATGCAGAAGCAAAAACATTAATTTATACAACACTTTTCAGCATTCCTCAAAAAGATCCTGAGAACACAGGAGATTCAGTAGTATTCAATACTACCAAATTGATATTTTGTTTTTATTTATACCAAATTAAATTCCTTTTGTCAAGAGTTGCATGTTTTTAATTACTCTAGATCTTTGATTCAAGGACTTGGATGTTGTGCTAAGACTATGCACATCAGGGATACCCAAAAGAGTATAACTATTCCAGCAAAATGTATGGAACTTGTCCTGCTAAATGATACACGGCATAAAAAATACTTTAAAGGCATGGAATTCAGACAGCACACAACCAAGGTAAAAGAATAATTACATGAAACCACGAAATTCATTTAATGCACATCTCATTTTGCATTTGGGAACCAAATTACACAATGAAACCCTAATAAATTAACAGTTGGGACCATATAAAATCTATTAATTAAAAAAATATTCATTGATAATTAGCTTAGCTGTTAGCTCAAGCTAGGATTATAAAAACTAGTATATAATAGAGGTTCTATTATTAGTTCAATTCCTGTATTAGCCAATATCAAGGCTCGAACATTTAGTACGGCCATCTTAGAAAACTTTCAAAGTTCATCTTGTTTGAAATGGCCTAGCAGTGTTGCATGTCAATAATTGTTATAGGTAACATAAAGTAGCAAGAAAGAAATGGCTGAAGTCAATGACATGTATGAGCATCAAAGCAGTAAAGTATATCTCACCTCCAGAGTACACTGGAAAACAGCTTCAAATATACGAGGTACATCATCTATCATTGTTGCTTTGTATCTTGGCCAATAAACCAGGAAAAGTAACATATCAGAAGATGAAACCAAACAGAGATCATTACTTTAGCAACATACTCTTGATAGGCACCACATTTAAGGACATTTTCCAGATCTGATTTGATAATTTACTTGCATGCAGATTACCACTATTCTAGTAATGCCTGTAAAATGGAAATATCTTATTCAATTAGATAACATATTAACCCACACAACTTGCATCCATCAATCTTAAACCCATACCTGTAGCAAGTAACTAAACTAATTGAACCATACATCCAACAAACAAAAGTATAACATACACTCATCTTAAATGTTATTAACAGATAAAGGGGAAAAGGCATGAGTAAATTGGCAGCATACTTGTTTATAATTGTTGCAAAAAGTGATAGAACTTCAGATTCTCTAGCATCGGGCAAATTCCTTGCATAATCGCCAAGAACAGGATCCATCATTGGAGGCACAAATTGCTTTCCAATATGTGGCTGATCTTCAGCCTTGTCCAAAAATGTTTCAATGAGCTTAAGTGTCTCTTTCTTGACAGACCTGCTCCACAACCATCAAAACTAGAAAAATTTTGTACTGTTCATATCTGATATAAAATAAGTGAAACGCACCGCAAAAGTTTCACATATGAAGTTCTAGATGCATAGGGGCCTCCTCCTGCAATGCTACTTGAGATCAACTCACTGTACATTCTGTAAAAAACAGCAACAGAAAACTAGGCAAAATCAGAGTCAAGCATGTAATTGAACTGAAGTTCAAAATGAAACTACAACAGTTAATGAGAATGCACCTGTAAACATTAAGCATATCCAAAAATATTAAAGAAATTTGTGATAAGAAGTATGTCCCAAGAGAACTTGCAACACTTGTATTTGTCTGCAAAATAATAGTGATGTGAATAAACACACTTACCAAGAGAACCTGCAACATTTGTCTGCAAAATAATAGTAATGTGAATAAACAGATCAAGAATGCATATATAACACTCAACAAAACCCAGTTAATACAACAGAGGGTTCAACCACAAAGTACAAATTGTAGGCGATAGATGAGAAACGCCCAACAGTCATGAGTCAATGTGAGCATTTGTTCCGTATCAACATGTAAATCACCGAGCTTGTACACAGTGCGTTATATTACCTCCATATCAAAAAGATATCAAACTGAAAACCACTATGCCTCTCAGTTTCCAGTAATACAGGGTCACACATTCAAAAGCTATACCTGTAATATGTTAAGCACAGTCCTGATCACATCTTGATCTTTAAGAAAATCAACACTCTGGCGGGCCTGACCTATAATTTCAGCCCATTTCTGTGACCAGCATAAAACAGAGACCATTAGCAGTAGAGCTGGAAGGCATTGACAGCTGTAAGTACATCATGAAATCCCAGAGCTTAACATGAGGTACAGATAAAAGAAAAGAAGACACTAGATAGTGGAGCCCGAAACACAGTTCTTTTTCCCATGGTATTAAATAGAACATGCACCAAAACACATGAATCCATTCTATACGGAGGTGAAAATTGAAAGGAGAAAGAAAACCTAGTTACTCTGGTTTTCATACCTGGTTGGGTAGATCCATTAATCTCTGCAGATATTCATCTCTCTTCTGTGGATCAGATTCAGCTTGAATCATATGACCAACCTGAGGAAATATAGAAGGCAAAAGGAGAAACGTCACAAACATCATAAATATAAATAGATAGCTCACCGAAGACAGTGTGATCAGAGCATAAAATTGAGTACTGATTCATAAAATATATGAATTTGATGAGGCTCAAGATCAGCAACAGTAGCTGGAAGTCCTGAAAGCAGTTCAGATACAAATGGTTCATTCTCTCCAACCTGAAGCAGCAGATCAACCACTCTATAAGCATCTACATTATTTTTAAAGACAATTGATAAGAACTATGAAGTGAAAATGGATTTCACCTGAACAATAACAAATTTGCGTTTGCATTTCTGAACAATTTTCAAAAACGTATCACATGCCATATCCTGCAAGATATTGAGAAGATATAGTTAGTCAATGGCATATCATTCAAGAAAACAATGCTTGTGGTTGTAAAACTAAACTATAAAGGAATACTTTAAATGTATAGCAGTTTTAAAAAATATGATCATGACTATATACAGAACAGGTAGATAAAGCAAATATCAAAAGCAACATAACCTGAACTCCAGGATGTGTTTCATGCATAAACTCAAACAATTTGTTTACAACAGTTTTCAAGAATTTCCAGTGGGCTCGAAGAAATCTTGGATACTGTCCAACAACATACCTGCAAAAGAACCAATTTTCAAGCTAGTTAGATGCAACTTTAGATCGATACTTGTCACCTCAACAATTATATTATTTGATCTTTCTCATCAATCTCCTTGTAGAACACCAAACATGATATGATCAAAAAAACAAAATTTCTCTTTACTATTCAAATTAAGAATCAGATAAACAGCCAAATATGGCAAGGTCACTTTAATGGCATCAAATAGGAAAAGGTTCCATCTAACTAGAGGCATTCCATGAGATTTTTGGCAATCAGGATGTCTTACATGATGTTACTAGCAATGACAGCTTTGTTATCTTTTCCTTTTGTAATTTCACATAGATTCAGCAAATCACGAATGACCATCACCAGAAATCTGTTCTCCTGTCAAAGCCATTGTCCTTGATAAATGAGGAAAGGTAACTTTTTGCAAAGCATGTTGTAATCACAAAAAGTGAAACAATTAGTTGATGCAGTTCGTTACAAGTGTTTAACAATCCAAGATAAACAACAATAACCTTTTATAAGTGGCAGCACAGAAGCAGAAACAAAACAAAAGCCCTAGACCTTTTCCCCACTTTATTTGATTTCTATAATCCAGGATCGGATTATAATCCTTGTTCAGATGATAAGACAAAACTCACTTCTCACACCATATCCCCAAATACCCAACAGTAGTGAGATTCTGGCCTAGTGAACATGTTTTAATGCATCAAGGGAAGCATTTTAAAAAGAAACAGTAACAATGCTCCATGCAAACACAATTCTGCCAAATGATAAAAATAAATTTTGGCAAATGAAATTCAATACTATTCCGAACTGGTTGAAAATTTGATAACTAAGAAAAAGCACATCGTTATCAGTGTCACCATTCCCTCCAAAATTTAAAATGGATACAGAAGAAATGAGTACATAATGACTTACAAGTAAAAATCATATACTGCAAAATTTCATAAAGATATACACCGGAAGACTAAAATGAATAACCTGGAAGCTTCACAAAACATAAATTCACCAACCACAATATGAAACAGAAACTGAATGCAATATATATACAGACAACTTAGTTTCATTTGTCAAAACTCATAAATGTAATGACAGAAGATATTCTTCATTCGACCAGTCTACAAGAAAGGATGTCATATCACAGCCTGGTGAAGGTGTATCTGTGGCAGATTTTGTTGGGAGTTTGCTT
>JAOQMM010000006.1:10434837-10454230 GCA_027563515.1 Erythroxylum platyclados
TCTCATTCCTCTCGATTATGAGAGGAATGGAGGAATACCTTAAACTAAGGAATCATAATATAGGCTTGGTAATGATAGTTACTTACCAGGCAGACTTATATCATTGCATTCCCATTCCTGTTTTTTCATACCCACCAAACAAGCACACGGTAATTTGCTTATCTCCACTCCTTAAGTAGCCTCATTCGAGATTCTACTATACTTTTTTTCAACTAGTTGAAGAGTAAACCTTTTACAAATTATTTCTTTATCTCGGATAAAAAAAGAACCTTTGTAAAAATCTTCTTGATGGTGAAAAGTAATGATAGTACCAAAATCTGATAAGGTCTTATAGACCTAACTTGTTCAAAACTTAACTCTTTTTTTATTGTTCAACTTTATTACAACTCCTAGCTACAATATGCCCATGCTATTTTCTTTATCTTTCGAAGTTGATAACCTTTCCTGCTTCTACTTTTTGCTAGGACTTGAGATGATTCTTAGATCGTGTCTTCATCTCCTTGTCATCCAGATACCTCAGATTGTTCTCATTTTTTTATTTTTGAGGTATGATCATTATTTAAGTGCTTATAAAGAATTATAGATGATTTGGATTTTGGCCTATTGTTGGAGAAATGATGTATTTGTTAATTCTTAAAGTGATCTTCTCTCTTACAGTGTTAGATGTCTATTAAATTATCTTCGCCTTAAGAATTGGTAAAGATAGATAGTGTAGGTTTCTTCACCATTGTGCATGCTTATGTTCAGATGTCTCTTTATCTTTTTCATAAAATTAAGGTCTACTACCAAAGACTGTCTCCTATGCAATCACTCTGACACTAAAGTTACTATTATAGTTTATTGAATTACGAGGTCGTATATAGCTTCTTTATAAGACCATATGTGACTTGAGTAAGTTAGTTCATATGTTTATTGAAGTTTATTATTTAGTTTTTTTCACACACCTATATATAAAAATTTATCCCATATTTATGTAGGGATGGAGAGGGACTTTATATCATAATTTTTCTAAAAGAAAAGATTGATAATACTTAGCAAAAGTGCAGAGCAGCAACATAATTCAAATAACAGTACATCATGTGCATTTTATGCAATGTGTTATTTTTATATAGTCGTGTCGTGCTTTTCAACAATTTGTTATATAATGTTGAAGAACTAGCCTCCAAAACAATGTAAAGGATAACTGATTGAATTAAGGATAATAGTTTTAATGCACTTATATTAGTTACACTTATGCATTTAACTTTAATAGTAATCTTAGGTAGTATTTAATGTACACTTTTTTGCATAATTAATGAAATTACCTTAACTACTTTATTCTAATACATCGAGCAAGATTTGAGTGAAAATGTGAATACAATATCTTTATGGGGTGGAAAGAAGCTAGAGGTTGAAGAAAAGGAGAAAGCTATTATTTAAAAAGAGAAGAAAGAGGAGGGTGAAGCTAACTCTTAAAAAGTGGAGCAAATAGCCTATCTTGAGGCTAATGTACCCACAATGGGGACAAAAGAGTATGGGAGATCGACAAGAGTAAAGGGAAGAGGTTGAGACCCTTTACTGAAGATCGACTAGTGTTGGAACCAAAGAAATTGTCATATCATCTACAATATGCTTTTCTGGAGAAGGATTTAAAGATACCAATAATTACAGCATCAAATTTTAAGGCGAACCAAAAAGAAAATTTATTGAAGATGTTTAGGGAGTATAGAAGGGTGAATAGCATGGAAGATTTAAGATATTAGAGGAATTAACCACTCCTTTTGTACATATAAAATTTTAATAGAGGATAATTTCAAATCAGTTGTGCAACCTCAATGAAGGCTTAACCCAAATATGAAGGAAGTTGTAAAGGTAGAGGTAATTAAACTTCTTCATATATGAGTACTTCATCCTATTTTTGACAATTCTTAGGTGGGCCATGAACAGCTTGTTCCAAAAAAGGGAGGGATGATAGTGGTGCCTAATGAGAGGAATAAGTTGATCATCATGAGAACCATCACTGGGTAGAAAGTATACATTGATTACAAGAAGCTAAATAACGCCACTCAAAAAGATCATTTTCCTCTTCCTTTTATTAATTAGATGCTTGAGAGATTAGTCGACTATATGTACTACTATTTTTAGGATAGCTTGGTAGGCTACTTTAATATTCATGTAACTACAGAGGATCAAGAAAAGATTATATTCATTTGTCCACATGGTATGTTCACTTATCAAAGACTACCTTTCAGGTTGTGCAATGCACCTATTACATTTCAGATGTGCATTATGACAATCTTAGATAACCTAATTAAGGATATCATGGACGTATTTATGGAAAAATTTTCTATTTATGGGGATTCTTTGAGGTATTTATGGAAAAATTTTCTATTTATGGTGATTCTTTCAATTCATGGCTCCATAATTTAGAAAAGATACTTAAGCATTATGAAGAAACTAGTTTGGTCTTGAACTGGAGAAAATGTCATTTTATAGTACAAGAGGGCATAGTTTTAGGCCATAAGATCTCATATCGAGGGCTAAAGGTTGATAGAGTGAAAGTGGAAACCATTTTAAGATTACCACCCCCTCCTTTGATTAAGGCTATTAGGAGTTTCTTATGATATGCAAGTTCTTAAAGAAGGTTTATTAAGGAATTCTCCAAAATTGCTAAGCATTTAACCAAGTTGCTTGAGAGATGTGCCTTGTTTGTTCACTCAAAAGTGTTCGGATGTGATGACTCCTTTTAATAAAAAATCAACTGAGGCCCTAATTATGGTTACTATGGATTGGAATCTTCGCTTTGAACTAATGTATAATGCAAGTGATTTTGCAGTAAGTGTAGTCCTTAGATAAAGGAAGGACAAGCACTTTTAGTCCATTTATGACACTAGCAGGACTTTGACAAATGCTCAAAACTACACAACCATAGAAATGAATTACTACATGTGGTTTTTGTGTTTGATAAATTTAACTCTTATATACATTGTCCCAAATTTGTGTACACTAATCACTTTATAGTAAAATATTTTTTAAATAAGTTAGATGCGAAGTTAGGATTAATTAGATAGACTTTTTTGTTGTAGGAATTCAATTTGGAGATCAAGGAAGGAAGCTAAAAACCTGGCAGTAGACTATCTATCATGATTGAAAAATCCAAATATAGAGAGGTTTGGAGAACATGACATAAATGATGCATTCTGTAAAGAGCCCCTATGTAATCTTGAAGAAGTTAATGAGCCTAAACTTAGTTTAGTGATATTGCTAACTATTTGCCTGTTAAGATTCTTCCTAAATGGATTTATAATCATCAAAAGAAGAAATTCCTTTATGACTTTAAGAATTATATTTGCGAAGACTTTGCAAATGTGTTTCTCAAATAGATGGATGGAAAATTTTAGGGCACTACCATGCCCCATCTAGTTTTGGAGGGCATTACTATACAAATAGAATAACCGAAATGGTTTCTCAATCATGTTTTTTATTTTCTTGTATTATTTAGAGATGCCCAAAGGTACATTCAACTTTGCGGTATGTTCTGGCGTATGGGTTTTGGAATGTCTAATTTGAAATACAAATAAAGAATGTTGCATCATTTGATGGTTATTAGATATAAATATGTTGAATATAAAAGCGTCCTGACATTCTTTTTAATTTGATAAAAATTGTCAATATATTTAGGTTAAAAAAGAAACAATTAAATTGAGCTATATAAAATTTAGATTTGTCATAAAAATAGGCCAAATTAATCTCTAATTAAATAAACGGTAACAAAGTTTAATCTGTAAGCAATATTATTTTATTTCAATAAAAACTGAAATAAAAGTTTAAAACAAAAAGGGGAAGTATTAAGGATTATTAAAATATAAAATAAAATTGAGTGCAGTGTTAAAGGTGGTACACGTGGCAATAGATTATTGGGAAAGTGACGCGTAAAATTAAATGCGGATGTAAGAGGGACGTAGAAGGGTGTCGGCTTTGGTGGATGAAAGTGATCGAAATTTGTAGGAGATACCAGAGAGATACTCCCCAGGTACTGCTTACAGTTTTCCATTTGATTGCGTTTTGTTTAATTTTAATTCTTTTAGTTGTTTGCTTCGAAGATCTCATTCTGGCTTTATGGAGGCTCATAAAAATGTAAAATTTCAATTAGGGCTGAATTTTCCTGGATTTGGAATTCAATGCTTGATTGCTGACAATTTAAGAATCATAATTTAATTTGCAGTGCGTTTTTTCTTTATTAGTTTTTGGGCGCTCTTATACCTTTTCTTCTTCGAAATTTTCGTTTCGTGGAGTTTGGAATTCACTTGTGAGATTTCCCCATCATTCAGGTATTTAATGGTTAAACTCGTTACTGTCGACTTCTTGTGTCCGTGTGATCGACCTGCCATGGGTTTTGTAATTCGGAGCTCTCTGTCTTTAGTTGTTTTTCCTCCACTAGCTGCTGGGGGTGTCTTCAGCTTCATTCACTTCACTTTTTTTTGGGTTTGATAATCAACTGTCTTTTCCTAGCTAATTTTTATATCTTAGTTTTTCAGCATAAAGGAACATTGGATTTTATTTATTTTTTATTCTCAAACGGGAAAGTTAAAGTGAAATGTGCTAATACGTTTTTTTTTTTTGTTTCATCCATCATCTCTCTGTGTATTTTTTTTTTGTATGATATGACGCAAGGTCAGATTGAGAGAAAATGATGCAGCTGCGGACTTACGCTAGCCTCAGTTTGGTTGCAACACTAGCAGTTGTCTATCATGCTTTTAACAGTAGAGGCCAGTTTTACCCTGCTATGGTCTATCTATCAACATCCAAGATTAGTTTGGTGCTGCTTCTCAATATGGGTTTGATCATTATGTGCATTCTATGGCAATTGACAAAGAGGGTATTTCTTGGTTCCCTGCGGGAAGCTGAAGTTGAGAGGTTGAATGAGCAATCCTGGAGGGAGGTTATGGAAATCCTCTTTGCAATCACCATTTTTAGGCAAGACTTCTCTGTGACGTTTCTTGCTATGGTGACGGCTTTGTTGTTAATCAAGGCTCTGCATTGGTTGGCTCAAAAGAGAGTTGAATACATTGAGACAACACCAACAGTGCCCACATTGTCTCATGTTCGTATAGTTTCATTTTTGGGATTCCTTCTTCTTCTAGATAGTCTATTTTTATATAGTTCCATCAAGTTTTTGCTGGAAACGCGACAAGCTTCAGTCTCTCTGTTCTTTTCATTTGAGTAAGTTATTTACTTCTTAGACTCTCAGCATTATTTTTCATTTATTGTTTCTATTAGGCAAACAGTACTGTCGTCGTTATGTCAATATGTAGCCATTTGCTCAACAAGCTTCAGTTGGTATTTTCCCCAAACTAAGTTTCATTGATTCTTTCCCTTCTAGTGTTAATTGGCATTCGGTGTTGGTGATAGCTTTGGGCTACTATAGTAACTTCAAGTATTTGAATTATAAGGCAATATTCAAGTAGTTGTTTGATTATGTAAAGTTTGGAACTTGTATTTACATTAATTGTCCTTTTGCAGAAGTTTCTGAGGGAGAAATTTGTAGTTAAATGGCATTTCAGAGTGTAGAAAAGTCTAGGTAATTAGAAAAATATATATTTGTTATGGCATAAGAATTCATGTTTCTTTTAGGTTAGGGAGAAGGTGAAGAAAGGGGTTCCACATTAAAAAAGGGATGTCTTTATGGTGGAAAAAGAAGTTTGCTAACAATGTTTAAGAGAAGACTCCTTAATGGGCGTTTAGGCCACCAAGCTTAAAGTGTCAAAAATTTCCAAAGACCTATGATCAATTCTAGATAATACTGTAAATTTGGAATTACCTTACTTTCATGTTTACATGATTAGCAACAATTGAAATTCAGACAAGATCATTCACCTATAACTCAGCTTGCTACTTAACCCCTGAGCCTATCTTTGGGGAGTTTGTTATGCTAAACAACTGATATTCACAAGCATTTTGGTTATGCTTAGTTTTACTTGCAGTTGTATTTGCTCCGATCAGCCTGTATAGGGCATACTTTTTGGACATAATATTTTATTCCTTTGACATACTGTTGTTTTGACACTTAAATGTTAAATGGTTGATTGGTTTGATGGCTACTTTCAAAACAGGTATATGATACTGGCAACGACAACGGTGTCAACATTTGTAAAATACATCTTTTATGTGAGTGACATGCTCATGGAAGGACAATGGGAAGGAAAGGCCGTGTACACCTTCTACTTGGAACTTATTAGGGACTTGCTTCACTTGTCTATGTATTTATGCTTCTTCCTTGTTATTTTCATGTAAGTAGCTGAAGACTTTTCTTGAATTATATATGATAATGGTAACATGATTTTTTCCTTGATATAAATGGTATTTGTGCGATTTACATAGATGTGGGATCTAAATAAATGTGTTCAAGATTCTTGTAAGGATAGATTTATCTCTTATTTCTTGGAATTCATCAATGTCCCATGAAAATGATTATTTGAAAACTGATGGACAAACTTGCTGCAGCAAATGTAGATAACCTCACAATATGGTGTGATCAAGGCACCAAACCATCAGAAAATGTTCTTGATATAGTTAATTTTTTAATTGCATGGCAGCTTATTTGCAGCACTACAAATTAAACTATTAGTCTTCAAAGTAGTTATACACAGTTCTGTTGGGATTACAAGTTTTTATTGGCTACTTAAATAGCATGGGTTTGCTCCTTTATTGTGAGATATAGTATTATATTTTGCTGAAATAGCTCATGTTTGCTTCTGCAGGAATTATGGTGTTCCTCTGCACCTGATACGGGAGCTTTATGAGACCTTTAGGAATTTCAAAATTCGTGTTGCTGATTATATTCGTTACCGGAAGATCACTTCAAATATGAATGATCGCTTTCCAGATGCAACACCAGAAGAGCTTAGCGCGTTAGTTTTATTTATGGTTTGGAATTTGTGCATTTGAGTTTTTACTATATTTAATGTGTTCACATATTTGATTCTTTCTGCAGAAGTGATGCAACATGCATTATCTGCCGTGAGGAGATGACTACAGCCAAAAAATTAATATGTGGACATCTGTTTCATGTCCATTGCCTGCGATCATGGTTGGAGAGACAGCATACCTGTCCTACGTGTAGAGCCCTAGTTGTACCACCAGAAACTGGTGCAAGCGTGACAAGTGCTCAACAAGGATTACAACCAGATGCGCGACAAGGTAAATACTATTCTATTCCATGTCTAGTCTCTGCTGTCTCTTTTAGTCTATTTATGCTGCGGATAACCACAAAATGTGCAAAATTGACATCTAGTGTTAACAAGAGGTCTGTATGACATGCATGTCTATATGTTTTGTATATACGTTATTTGCATCAATTCTATTGGTATGTTCCGCGCTTTCGAGATCATATAAGTATGCTAGTGGAGTTTTACAAAATTGTTTAGGGAAATTCTTTCGATAGTGGCCTTTTTCTTATGACTGTTAATTATGTTTCTGGGATTATTCACTGTTCATATTGCTAAACTAGAGCATTACTTGCTACCATATAGTTGTCATTTTGATGTCTAATGAGTTTGAGGTTTTTCAAATGGAAACATATACTAGTTCATTTGAGGTTTTACATGTGAAACATATCTACGTATACTAAAAACAATGCATGAACTTTCTCTTCACATGAATTTGCTTTAAATTATTGAATTTCAAGCGTGTGAACTTTGAATTATGAATAATAAATGTAATTAAACTCAAATTATTGGATAAAATATGTCTTGATGGATTGATAGAGGAATTGCTTTACAATATTTTATCTCCATAGGCTTGGACCTCCTGTGATGAAGTTTCTATAGTTCTTTATGGACCAAATGTAAATTCTAGCATATCAGTTCTTGAGTACCATTTTGTTGGAAATTGTTAATTGCAGGCTTTTATCTAGAGCTCTTTTTTCACTATAATGAGTGGTACTACATGGGGTATATACTCATTTGCCTTGTCTACTTAAGTGCAGAGGTTTTGGTTAGTTTCTTTGCTACTAATGCCATTTATATCAACAAGAAATAGAGGGAGAGATAGAAATAAGTGGGTGGTAAGGGTTAACTTACTGAACTGTTCTTCTTTAATGGGATAAGAGAGGATGATGAATTGCCCTCTACTGTCTCTATAATATGTGTTAGGGCATCTTTCTGGTAAGATGTAGGGCATATTGCAGATTGAACCTCCTATTCAAATTTGTTTCTGGTACCTTTTGAGCTAATTCTAATATCTGTTTCATTAAGTTGGGCCTTCACTATTCCATGCTTTGTGCATGATTATGAATAGCAAAATAAATTTTTTTTGAATGATTTATGACGTTAATTGGGCTTTAGTTTGGCCATAACCTAACTATAGGAATAACCATTCATGCACTGCTGGATTAACAATTGATGCATCTGAGGCTGCATTAATCCGGGATCGCGACATAAGAAATTGTTCTCATTTTCAAACTTCTCCTTCATCAAGTGTAAAGCTATTTTAAGTTCTAAGACTTGAAATTAAAAAAAAAAAACAAATTACACTCTTATTTTTGCATTCCTTTTTTTTCCTATATTTTTTATTCATTTATGCATAATGGTTGTATTCCTTACCTTTCTATTTTTGTATCTCCTTTGGCACTATGGTTGCCTTTTCTACCTTCTGTTAAGAGGCCAATGCTCATCTTATTAAGCAGAGAATTCATTGGTTTCTTTCTTCCTAAATTTAGGTATTTTTATGTTTTCTTGTTGAAAACCTCCTCAACCCAACTTGATGTTTTCTCGCCAAATAATTTGTGTAACTGACTTGGAATTTTTTTCCCCATATTTAACAAACATCTATTGTTGTTGGATTAGCTCAAATGCACGGCTGGCTAAATCATTTATTTGGTGAAGCTCTGTAGCATCGAAATTGTATTATTTCATACTATAGTATGAAGTTAGCTTGTTATTAGTTTGTTGATCATTGTAAATTGATAATCAGATATGAACACGACAAGTACAGCAGCTCAAAGTTCATTTGGTGCTTTGGTCAATAATGGTTCCAGTGGCCATCAGGCTAGACTTCAAGCTACTGCTTCTGCTGCTGCAATGTATGAGAGATCTTTTGTTTATCCGTCTGCAAGCACTCTAGTATGGTATATTCTTCTAGCTTTGAAATATTAGTGCAGCTTGTTTTTCTCTTTGTTTGCTTTAGTCACTGAAATTTACTTCTTTGCAGCATATTGGTAGTTTGAAAGTGCCATTCTTTTGATATAAACTAAAAACTTAACATGCCTAGATGTTAAATTATTACAATGATGTAGTAAATAAACACAATGTAGTTATGAGCCCTTATTAATCAATTGAGTTGATTTTGCTGATTTAGGTGTTTCCATGATTTCTAGGCTATTTGATAATTAATGGGGTAATTTGTGAATTACTGATCATATTAGTTTCAGATTTGTAAGAGCATTGTAATCATGAAAAAAAATAACTTCAACTTCTCAACCGTTGACACAGTTCGCGTATTGTAGCCTGTGAAGGATTTAGAGGTGGACACTTCTTATGTTGGTAACATTGTGTTTGATTGTTTTGTTTATGTGGCTTAGGGAGCCCAATATTTGTGGATCTTAATGGTCAATATTCCTACAATTGTGAACTCTCGATGAGTGAATAAACCCATTAGGGAATTTCCTTGTTTTGATCACAGCTGGTAACAATGGATGTTTAGGTTTCATAAAACTAGGTACACCAGCACTTATCTAGCTTGGTTTTCTTTGATTATGATGAATAATTTGCCCAATGGATAGACTTTTACTGTTATTATCACTGTTCCTATAATTGGAAACAACATTTATTGTTACTTGTCGTCGTAAAATCTTTGCATTCTACTACCGAGTGCTTGGTTTTGTATGATTCGTGTATGATGATGTTAGTATTGAAAACAAATGTGACCAACAGTTAATATCAAGGCAATTCATTTTAGAATTATCATAACAGTGAATATTAATTGCTGCCTGATTGTTTCGCTGAATTTGTGAGTCTATAATTTTTTAATCTTAAATATAGATTTCAAAGGTATATCCTGTTGACAAGGTGCATTATGGTTTTTAGATACCTTATTTGAATGTTATTAAAGATCATAGCGTTTTGGTATTTAACGTAGGAATGTTAGTGATACTGTCCTATTTATGAAAATAATCATTATAACATATGTGTTCGCATAGTGACTCATATATATGTAGTGATATACAAACTTAATAATGTAGCTCTAGTAGACTTCTGTCCATAGGATTCAATGTTAAACATGAAGTGTACATTGTCGTCTATTCTGTTCTGCTATTTACACATGGTATCATAGTCCTGAAATCAGCCTGACTGACCTTTACTGTTGTTCTCTCCCCCCAGTGGCTCCCCTGACCCTTCCCTCAAGCCTCTATTCTATCTCTTACTTATTTTCAGGCTAAACCTAATGCCATTGCACCTTATGTTTACCTAGTGAAGCCATGAATATCTCTTCCTATATTAATGATCTTGTATCCCCTCATCTGGTGGCTCATCTTTGTTATCTTCCTCTCCGGTGCCTTCGGCCCCTTCTTCTCCACTGAGATTGGGTCTCACCAACACCATTTCTGTTTCTTCACTGATTTGTTTTGCTTTTTGTTGTCGGATTCCACTGCAAGTCCTAATCCTCTAATTATCATCCCTTGTTTCTTCTCACTAAACAAGTCTCTCACCATCATCAGATATCATAGCTCATAGGAAACCCAATTTCTATGCTTTTGTGTCTAGTTGACTGGCAAGCATTGTCGAGCTCTGACCACAGGGGGAGATTACAGGACAAACCAATAATACCTCTGTGTCAAAACCCAGGATGTTTTCCTCAACCTAGTTGAACAGTTTCTTGAAGGAAATCATAAGAACTGAGTGTATTTCCTAATTCTATATGTACTGAACTGATTGCATGACATTTTTTGTTCTTTCATCATTTATCATCAATACAACAAAAAAATACAGTATTATGGAATTTATCTTCTTTAAGTATGATGAGATATTGTGGTTTAGTTTTGCTATAATCCAAAGCTGTCACTTCTACTATTACTGATATAAATAGTTTTGGAAATAAAACTGTTCTATGGTTTTATAAATGACTCTTGTCATTAAGAGTTTTGGTCTGCTTGGGAATAAATATTGTGTACCATTTTGCAGGTCTCCTGGATATGCATTGCTTCCTAAAGCTCAGAATACTGGGGAATTGGAATCTGATGGAGAAAAGGCTGTTGGACAATTGCATCCTCAGCTCGCAACACATGCTGGGACTTCAAACTTGCCCTCCTCCCAAGTTCAATACTGTGTCTTTATTCCCTTTCAGGTATCGGGTTCAAATACTTCGATTGAGAGATTGGGATGTATGTCAGTTTCTGACCTGGAAGCTCAGAAGAACCATCTCCAAAACCAGATTGAGGTACCTGTTCTCATGAATTTCTTTTAGAACTAATTTTTGTGTTTCTTCAATGTTTTGAGTTAGGTTTTCCATCTTGTTTCTATTCATTTTGACATTATGTAGCTATTGACATTTACTTTGAAAGTAATTGTGCTTTTAGATGGCAGTTCACTCGTATAAATGAGATTGCTATTTGCTTACTTGTCTGAACAAAGTTGTGTTTGCACATGTTCAGCTTTCTTTATTTTGAATGTCGTTGTTTCCTATTTACATGATTTCTTTGTTATCAGGATTTTGTAGTTGTATGGTTCTAACAAGAGTCCATTTCCAATCTATGTGACTAGTCCTCATCTATTGGTGGTCAGGATGATTAAAAAACCTTGAGACCTCAGAAAAGACATTATTCAAACCATATGTGCTTGACTGCTGCTAGGTGGTGATGTGAGTGTTCTTAAGTGGTCCATGAGTGTAAACTTCTTTAATGCATAGACCATTAACTGAGCATTGTCAAAATCTGCGCCTGGATGCATTGCTTCTTGTTCAAATTGAGATGAGAGGCCAAATTTTTGTTTGTTTGCTTCAATTACAATGGTTGACCTCAATTTTGCATTACTAATTAAGCTGTTCTATCATTATTTTTAGTTGCTTGACATTATGGATTTGTTCCCTTTATACAGGTCCTGCAAAAACAGCTTCAGTTCCTGGAGAATCCAAAAGCTGAAGAAAGAACTAATGGCTGTCCAGCGACATCTTCAGATGTCAATGGTAAGGCTGCGCCCTCGACATCTTCTGCATCAGATTGTGGTAATTATGGAGAGAGAGAAGATACTCATGCCTGATCTTTGAGCAAGTGTGGTTGTATCATGGATGACAAAGGGAAGTCAATATCAGAGAAAGGGAAGTTGGTAAATAATTAAAAGAGAAGGGAAAAGGTCGTTCCACTGCTTGCTTTAAAGGCTTTAAATCCTTGCAGCCTACTCAGCGAGTGTACTCCGTCAGGATCTTGTTTTTTGGTTGTAAGTTCCGAATACAAGTAATGATCAATTTTAAAATGTCATTAACGCTTCCAGGTACGTAACTACAAAATGTGACCAATTCAAAGATTTGGATCGGGTTGCGTTGTACTTTGAACAATTTAGGGCTGTTCAAAATTCGGTTTGAGTTGGCTTGTCAGCCTGACTACAATGTAAGTTCGACATGAAATTCGACCCTATGCGACCAGCAAGAATCACCCGACCTGGTCTGACGTGCCATTTGACCGGTCTGTGTTTTATTTGAGATTTTTTTTTCAAATTCCTTTTAAACTGATTAAATTTCAAGACTTCCTTGAGGCATTGTTGAAGGGGGACATTATGGGTTTTCACGAAAACAAACAGAATCGTTTTCCCTGCGCTACTCAGTTGAGAGATACATAGCCAATCGATCTAATAGGTCAGTACATCCTGAACAAAATCATGTAACAGAAGTAACAAACCACCAGAGTGAAAAAGAAAAGAAAGAAAGTGAAAACATACTTTTCCAACTGGAAATTTATTGTAAAATGAAGTACCGTCTATTTTCGCCACAGAATGGGGATGCTTAAATTGAAGTTGCTTCACAGTGTTACAAATTTATGAACAGTTCAGAAAATGCAGGGGAGAGAGAGGGAAACAAATTGAAGGTATTACTGATTGCAAGTTGCAACAACAAGATTTGACTTTACTTCCATTATAGGTTAAACGCTTTATATCACATTACTTGTTGCTCTCGTAACAAACATCTGGAGGTAATGAGCTTCTGAAAGCACGGTTCTCAATACTACTCTTTGATCCCTAATTGTTTTCCTGCTTATTTTAGAATAACCAAAACACAATTTCACCCTTAATTCTTGCTGAATCTTAAACCTCACATCTTGATACCTTAGGTATCAAGATCCAAAATTTCATCAAATATTGGAAACTATCATTTGGCTAGTTAGATAAGCCTCTACTTGCCTCCCCTATCACGTTAGTATGTATGCGCGTGTTTTTGAACTAAACTTTTCGTTTATTTTAAGATGTAGTTGAATTTACGTGTGTGAAACCTTAAGAGATGATGCATTTAAGGTTCTCATAAAAAGAAAAAAGTGAGCATATTGTATCTTCAGGGTTTAGATCCTCTGGATCTTCTGTAAGTTGGAACAGAGTAATTAGAACAGAACTTTTTTTCTCGTAGCTTAATCATATCCTAGAGATTTAGTTATTATTTGATGGTTTTTTTTTTTGTTAACGAATGACTCAATTGACTTCAGAATGATATATTTTCTTATATAATTTGGATTGATAGTAGGACCAGATAATGTATCATTTATCGGTTATGTTATAAGTGCCTAATCCCGAGTTGTTTTAAAGTAAATTTGAAATGGAGTCAACTGAAAAAAAAAATAGTGTATATATACCAAAAGGGTTATGTGAAAGACATGAATAACGAGTAACGACATACGATTTATTTTGGTAAGTTGGATTTTTGAATTATAAAAGAGTTGAACCCATCTATATCAATTAATTTTGGAATGAGAAATGACGTTAGACATATTTTAACAAATGTGCCTATAATATTTGACATGTACAAGTCGTTTCAAGTATCGAATTACGAGTGATAATATAAGCTTACGATTAATGAGTGTAATTTTCTAATAATTCGATCTCTGTCAGTAGTTAGTACTGAAATAAAAGATTAAAATGTCCCGAGTTCACGTTGATGTTGCGGTTTAATTTCGAATGAGGTATAGAGGGAAATCGCCCAAGTGTGAACATAAATGTCAGAGTAGGAAAAGGGTAAGTATAAGGATAAGACAAGGAAGATGACTAAATGTCTCAACGTAGTACAGGTGTTTTGGTCCTAAAATAATTCTTTTCGTTTTTTGGATAATAAATTCTATAGTGCCAAATATTTTAGAATTTTTAATTGAGCATCAAATTTTTAATTAAATAATTAACATTTTAAAACTTTTGTAATTCAAATCAAAATATTGTTTTTGTTAATTTTTATGATGTAGCTAACAGTGTAACTTTCAACCTAACATTTAGATACCCACATGGATTGACCTATGACCCATGACTTAACTCATAACCCATGACTCACGCCCATGACCCATCTTTTTTTTTCTTCAAAATAATCCACTTTCCCAAATTGTGAAGCCTAATTATGCATTTTAGAAGGCATAAAGTGTCTTTTGTTTATTCCAAAAGAGAAGATTAGGGTTCACAATATGGGAAGGCTTAGTTATTTTAGAAAAAAACACTTAATTAACATCTCCGCTAATTGAATACTTTTTGTATTTAGTTTAGATTTGCCTAATTCTAGCTTCTTAAACATGTTATATGACACAAAGTTAATATTAGGTCTTATTTTGCTAAAGTCTTTTCAATTGATAAACTATCATTATTATAAAAAATAGTAAAATTTTCTAGGTTAGCTTGTTTTGCAAGATGATAGAACATTCCTCATTTATAGTAACCATAAATAACTCATCAAGTCTTTTTTAATAGAAAGGAGATTCCTAAATAATTTAAAACATGTTGGTATCTACGAAAGAGCTTCAACAAAAGGAATATTAATATGTAGTTTTTTAAAAAGTTTTAAAAACTTACTAAATTGATCTTTCTTTCTATCTCCCTCAAGTCCACTCGAGTATGGAATTCTTCATTGCTACTCTTTGACAACTTTGTTCTTTAGCTCTTCGTCTCTTTCTCCTTCTCCTCATCCTTCTATTCTTGTGCAACAACCTTTTCCTTCTTTTCTTTTTCTTTTTCTTTAACTTTCATTTCCTTTCTACTCCTTAAAGTCACCATGTTCACTTGCAGCCATATTTGGCCCAATGTTGTTAGGAAAAGTACTTGACAACATTTTAGAGGCAATTTTAACAAGTTGTCAAATATAAATCTTCATGTTATGGATGGAGAATTCTTGATTTCAAAGAGAAGCTTTAGTACTCTAGAGGGGAGCCTCAAATCCAATGATGAATTTTATTATGAGCTCATTAAGACTTGGCATCCTTTCTTACTTCTTTTGTTGCTGAAATCCAAGCGAAACATGATTGTTTTATGAAAAGTTAGGATGCTTTCTCCACCCTAGGTAATAGGTGATAGGTATTGATCATACTATGTTTTCTTAGGTGTTTTAGTGTGTTTTTAAGTGTTCTTTAGATGATTATAGTATGTATAAGCTTAGAATTGTATTATTGTGAGTGTTTGATTATATTCTAAGTGTTTGTGTAGTTTAAAGCATGAATTGAATCTTGATTTTATGTTTTAAGAGGTGTTTGATGTGTTTATGAGTGTTGGAAAACAAAATTGAAGAACAAATAAGATAGAGGGTCTATGAAGGGCGTCACAATTTTGCATTAGGAGCATGATTGTGACAGATGTGCATGGGGCGCTGTATGGCTCTGTCACGATTGTGACCAAGGAGCATGATCATGATAGAGAGGCTGAAGCATGGAGAACAATAATGACTACAAGTTCACGATCGTGACAAGAGATTTCTAGGCTTTTTTTTTATTTTAGGGTTTGGGGGCTATTTTTGGAATCGAACAAAGTAGGGATACCCTAGACATGACCTTAGAACCTTAAAGTACTAAATAAGAACATGAAATACAACGAAAAAATGGCAGCCACAAATCAAAAGTGAATTAAGGTGGAGAGACTAAGAAAAGCATCAGGAAATTCTAGCATTGCAGATCAAGGAGTCAAACGGAATTTTTATTCTTTTCTTTGTTTTCTTTATTATCCTTGGTGTGATTAGAATTCTGTCATGTTTAACATGTCTATAGATTTCTAAATCCATATTAGGAATTATTCTGGAATTATTTTGTGACTTTTAATTATTGTTGAATTCAATACATATTTAGATGTTTGTGATAATTGTTCGTGCATAAATTTGACAACAAATCGAGAGAGCAAGTCAAAGTAATTAGTGTTATATTGTATAATGAGAGTTGACAATTTAATAGACCTACAATTATCAAATTAATGATCAGTCCAAGAGAGAACTTGGTTGTAAAATTAATTATCTAATAGATTGCTTCAGATTTGATTGAATAAGCTAGGAATAGTTTTGTGAATTGAGAGAATACAAATTTGTGAATATCAAATTCAATTAGGGTTAATTGAACAGATCTTGAGAGAGAGTAATCATATCCTTGGGAAATCTAGGATCCAACATAAGTTGAATCAACAAGATTAAAGTAAACAAAATAAGGAAAAAATAGTTCCTAAGTATTCAATCTTGATCAAACATTAATTTCTATTAGCATCTCTCTGTTTATTTGATCACTTACTTCATTTATTTAATTGTTTTAATTTCTATTATTTAATTTTAATTTTAATCAATTTCGAAATATTTTAGATAAAGTTAGATTCAAATTGTTTAGGTGTTTATAATCCTCGTGAGCATGATAACCTCTTATATTTCAAGATACAATTTGTACCCTTGCAGATATTAAGAGTTTTATTATATATAAAACTTGCTTAACAAGTTTTGACACCATTATTGGGAAATTTTAGCATTAGGATGATTTGAATTCTTTTGATTTAAGGAATTTTTGCCATTCTTGTGTGCTTGTGATTGTATGAACACAAGAGTTACTCAGAGTTCAAGCAAGATAAAAGAAACTCCAACTATCAACATCTCCACGTAAGAAAGATAAATTCGAAGAGCGAAATGCCAAGAAGTAATAGAAAGAACAATGGTGGAAGAATTCACTTATGGGGACTAGCGGAGAACCCTTATGGACTTCATGAGGCCAACGTTTAATGTAGCACAATAAGGAATCACTTGACCACTAGTGAAATATCAAACCAACATTGCTGAATATGCTGTTAGGATGAGGCTTTTTCCCTTTACACTCAGGGTAGAGCCAAAGCATGGTACTATTCATTTAACCCAGCCAATGTCACATCATGGGAGCAGTTGGTGCGAGCCTTCCTAGACAAGTGATTTCCTTTGACGAAGACAACCAGATTGATAAATGAGATTACCAATTTCCAATAAAATGATGGGAAGTCATTATACAAAGTGTGAGAGCGGTACGAGGATTTGCAAAGGAGATGTCCTTATCACAACCTACCAAAGGGAGTTCCTATTGCAAACTTTCTATAATGGAGTTAATCCACCCATGAGGGGCACCATAGATACAGCTGTTGGAGAATCCCTGATGCAGAAAATAACTGAGCAAGCAAAAGAGTTGCTAGAGGAGATGATGAATAATAGCTATCTTTGGACATTAGATAAAAGCAAATAATAATCAACCTTTGGGACAAAAAGGGAGTAATTACTGCCAATTCAGTGATAGCACTACAAGCTAAGATCACTAACTTAATAAAGCAACTAAACAACCTGAAAGCCTCATCTTTGGCTCCACTTAAAGCAATTCAGTAAGGATGTGAATTATGTGGGCAAGAAAATCATGTTACCGCTGATTGCTTTTTAATGCAAAATAATAATGCAGAGTAACTCAATTATATAGACACACAATTTGGTCGAGGAGGAGGGAATAACTCATATTTAAACACGGACAATCAGGGAGTGGAAGAACCACCTAAAATTTTCTTGGTTTAATAATGCAGGTACTCAATTAAGAAATCAAAGTCCATTTGGATTTCAACAAGACAAGTCCAATGCCAACAATTTAAAATTGGACAACATTATAGACAAGATCACGAGTATGGATGAGGCTTAGAAGAGGATGGAAGGGAAGTTCAAGCAAATAGTGAAGAATCATGCCTCTTCTATTTACAACCTGGAGGTTCTTCTGAATATTTATTATTGGTTTTGTTTATATTTTAGAAATAATATATCCAGAATATTAGTCCATTATTTTATTTATGATTGAGATTGAGAAATTCTTGTGTGAATAGATCAAACATAAGTGGAAGGAGTTACATGCAACCCTAGAAATAGGTCGACATAAATCCTCTGGATTAGGAGTCAAACCTAATAGTGCAATTCACGAATCAATAATGCAATCTTATGAGTTTTAACTAGAAAGAGATTTCATTTAATTAACCAAGTTTTAGTTATTAATAGTTTTGAGAAAGATATTAACATAAGATAGAAATTTCCAAGGTTCAATAATCAATAGTTCAATTGCTTGATAAAGGGTAAGTATTTAAGAATTTTTAGGGGGATTCATCAATTAGGTACTATTTACTTGATATTGACTTTTTGTTAGTATTTTCCTTTGTTTGGGTTCATTATTGCGTCAATTTTATTTTAGTTATTTAGTTTAAATTTTTTTAATTAAATTCACAACCTGATTCAACAGTTATATAATAGAAAAAGGGTCAATACTAGTACTTATAATCCTCGTGAGATCGACTTGTACTTGATAGTGTTAGCTATAACTACACCATGCACTTACGGTTAAAACTAATAAATCTTTATAATTAAAATTGATTTTTGTCAACTAGTCATGCTTTCACATATTCATCTTAAGAACACAAGTTTGAAATTGATGAATATAGGATATTGCTTGGATCGTATTCCTTCATATCGAAAGTTCTCCATAAACCATAATAAAATAGGGACTAAGTTAAGTTAACCATAAGAAACTGGGGACTAAGCTAAGTTAAAACATAGGGTCGTGCTTACCTATTTTCTAGACATAGGTCTATGTTCAACATGTATTCATCTAAATTAATATCAAAAT
Source organism: Erythroxylum platyclados (assembly GCA_027563515.1). Classification (NCBI taxonomy): domain Eukaryota; kingdom Viridiplantae; phylum Streptophyta; class Magnoliopsida; order Malpighiales; family Erythroxylaceae; genus Erythroxylum; species Erythroxylum platyclados. Next base: position 10,453,901 of record JAOQMM010000006.1, read on the forward strand.
TTCTCTGATTTAATTTTAACATACCTAAATTTTTTCCTTCTTATGGGAAGTCAAAACAAAGCCTAAAAATAAATATAAACCACAATGAGACCAAATCATCCTAAAATAATTGAAACTCAAGCACAATTCTTTTTAAAACCATACTAAAAACATAACATAATTAATACTTTTGAAACATATTCTCAAATACGGGTATTTTACAACTTGTGTTCCTATTTAGACAAAAGAAAATAGTAAGAAGAACCTGTACAACTGATAAGTCATTATTTTTGTGCTAAATTTGGATATAATTGTCTTCAATGTGTTGGAATTTTCATTTTAAATTAATGG
>JAOQMM010000006.1:10469723-10486200 GCA_027563515.1 Erythroxylum platyclados
ATTCGACCTGGTTCCACGACTACTACAAGAAGTTTGGGGAATTGGATTTATTTTGCGGGCTTCGACAACCCGACCAGTAACTCTAGTAGCTGCTCACAAAATCAAGAAAGGGCAAATTCGAGCTACACTGGAGCCATTAGAGCACAAGGTGGACTTGTAAAGCAAGAATATAGAGAAAGGGGCTTGTTATATTGTTTTGCCACACCTTCCAACAAGATTAAACTTGTCGATTGATGTAAAACTTAGGCAACATTTTGGGAATATTTTTTGGTTAAAATGCTTTTAGACAATTGATAAATTTTATTGAGTTCCAACAAAGGTAGCAGTGAAAGATATAACAATTGGGGATGTGAGGCGGAACTGAAATCTACACCTACTTTGAAATGTCCATTTTTTTTGTGCATAGAACCACAAAATCAACTATTAATTTCTGTTGCGAATCCCTCACAAGATCGATTCATGGGATTAATGGCTGAAGGTTGTTTGGTTACAGCCACTATAATGTCAACATAACCTACGATCCCAACTAAAACATCATCACTACCATCCTCGGTCACCCATAGTGTAACCCCATGGGATAGCATCTGAGCCATGACTATTGCCGAGGAGCTTGTTGTTCTACACGTCAGAGGAGCACTTCTTTCCCCCATTCATGCTCCTGCCAACACTTGAGCTCCCTGGATTGAAACTGATTCTCCTACTGCAGAATTTCCTTGGCCTTGTCAACCCCATAAAGTGACTTGCATCATCATCACCAGCGGTTGAATTAACCGTAAAATCAGGAAGTGATCTTGCTCTCAGGTTGTTTGCGACTCAGATCACGAACTGCCCAGCTGAGAGATTGGCCAAGGGCCATGCTGCAGCTAAATAATCACATTTCCATAATCTGGATGCTGATATTTCCCCATTGCTCATAGGATACAAGCTCCACAACACCAATTGCACAAGGTTCTTGAGATAGCTTTTGCGTAGCTTCAATAGCTGGTATTGAACCTTCGATCAAGCTGAAGTTCATATTTATGGCTCCAAGAGATGTGATAGAGCAAAGAGGGACAGGAGCTAGAGCACCAACACAGCCTATGAGGAAAAGGATGAAATCTTCCCTGGACAGACGGCAGAACCTGTCACATGAACTTGTGGAAGATGAAGAAGGGCGACTGGTGTTGACAGTAAGGCTATTGCGGCTGCTATTATTGTATTCTTAAGCCATTTAACATTATACAGAATTGAAAATCGCTTACTCATTCCTTTCCATACTGTGTCTTTTGGGACAAGAAGACGTCTTACACCTTGCTTCATCATTTATAATACATCTATCAATCTGCAGAACCACCAAAAATAGTTAACGTCTAACACTAACATACCCCATAATCATAACTGAACCATCGTATGGCTTTTCAACAATCATATACAAAACGGACTTTTAAGTATCGCAGTTTGGATGAAGAAGATTCATCCCAAATGGATGTAACATGAATAAACCAACTTGCAATGATTAGTTAGTATAGATAAGCAGAGTAACAAATCCTTTCAAGCATTCAAGTGTTTCAGTTTCCATCAACTAGAAAATAAAAAGGAAAATGAAGAGTCCAAACATCCATAAAGAGTTACAGATTGGTTTAAACAATCACTATTCACTGGCATGAACATCTACATGATATTTGCGTTGTGTAATATATAGCCGTAACAGGAATTGCTACACTAGAAGCATCAACCTGTTAATAAAGAAATTATTCCTCCAGAACAGTAAACAACTCTGTAACTGTGGGTTGTAACCATGTCTGGAAGGTTCAGGAACAAAATGAAGACTTGCAACTAGACTCCAGCAGTAAGGATCTTTAAATTTTATTGACTTGCTAACGACACCTAAAAAATAACGCATCTCTATTGATAACCATAAAATAGCAGATCACATCCTTATCACCCTTGCCAATTTCTTCTCAGGAAACTTAGCCAAGCTTCTATGTCCTTCTCTCACTAATTCCACCACTTCACCCTTCCAACAGAATTTCATTGTTCCATTTTGATAATTGAGCACATTGTCGTTCAATGTTGACAACCATTGAACCCACAACAATATGTCAGTACCTCCTATATCAATCACCAAAGCATCCAAGCAAAAATCTCTACCCCCATCTGCCAACTTAAATTTCTACACACCCTGCTGCAACTCAAAATCATCCCTCCACCTACAACTCCTTCACCTCTTTAAACTCTATTCCTAATCTAGATATTAAATTTGTCTCCAAAATTATGGGTACTTTCACATCCATCAGTATGTGAATTATATTTTCATCTAACATGCCTTGCACCTTAATCTGCAAAAAATTAGCTACAGTCACTCCAAAAATTCCTTGCAAGGATTACTAGGTAACTCTTCTTCTACGACTTCATCGACTTCCTCTTTCTCAACTTCACTTTCTAACACATACATTTGTAACATCTTCTTCTTGCATTTATGGCCAGGAACGTACTTTTCTTCACAACAAAAGCACAACCACTTAACCCTGCGTCCATCTAATTCTTTACTTGTAGTCATCTTGTTACATCTCACTTCCTTGTCTCCCTTCTGATTTAATGCATAGGAGTAGGTAACATACCAGATGAAGATTTTAATGGATTTAACGAATTTCCAGCATAATTCGTACCTTTCTGTTGGCACCTACCCGTCATTCGACAATAAACTGTCACCATTTCATGCTTCCTTGCCAAATCATATACCCGTTGAAGCATTCTCGGGTTCCACAATTTTACTGGATATTCTATCTCCACCATCAACCCTTTAAAGAACATACTCACTAAATAAGGCTCGGGCATCACCAATTTTTGAGACAACATATCGAACTTAGTGCAATATTCTTTCACAAATCCCTTCTGTCTCAATTCTTTCAACTCTCCCATCGGGTCTTCAAAAGCTACTTCTCCAAACCTTTATTCCAATGTCAAAAGGTATTCACCCCGACTAATAGGATCTCTAATTAACCTGTTCCTAATATACAACTCTTGCCAAGCCAATGTCTCACCTTCCAAATACATGGTAGCCATACTCACCTTCAATTCTGCAGGAGTTCGATCCAACGTAAAAAACTGCTCATATTTAAACACCCAAGCTCGCAAATTTTCTCCCTGGAATACTAGAAACTCGATCTTGCTACACCATGCAGGAATAGCACAATATCCCCCATAGCAACCGTCACCATTTCCATTTTCTAGAATTCTCTAACCAATACTTCCGCGTACGTCATGATCGACGTGCTCCTTTTGATACAAGTGAGTAATCTACTCCTTTTAACTTTTGTATGCTTCATTCATGCCTTACTTCTAATTCTTGCATTTGACTTCGTAGGCCTTCTTCCACACGTCCCCATTCTTGTCCTTGGGTGCCTTCCGCCATTTCGCAGCGTTAAAAACAGTCTAAAATCAAGCTCTAATGCAAATTTTGTTACCGATAATTGTTGAATATCTAATCGGGAAGTTTGGGGATTGCAAATAACTAAAGAAGAGATGATGAAAAGAAGAGGGAATGAGAAGTTGCAAATAACTACAGAGTATCTGTTATTCGTTAAACGTTTCCCCCTCCACACCGATAGTTATGATAATGACCATAATAACCATTGGTGATGGTAGTCAATTATAACGCAACGCGGATATTATTTACACGACATCGTTCTCCTCCGTACTAGTTAGTTTCCGAGCTCTAAACTGTAAACAATTTACGGAAACTTAACTTGCCATAATAAGCCTGTGTCGAATAAAAATGAACGCTTTTCAGTTTTTGGTTTATTGTTTTGACCACGAGAATGAATATGAGATCCTCTGCTTCCTTTCTTCTCCCAAGTTTCCCAGGACCCAATCACAATCAGAAGATCCCTTTTGCAAAAATTTTGGTTTTCTTCTTTTATTTTTTAGCAGTGAACTAAGAGAAAATGGGTGCTGGTTCCGTAATTTTCTACGGAGAATATCAAGGAAAGCCAGAGAGTAAGGTGGTGAGATATGGGAAGTATTAGAAGAATATACATTGAAAGGGTTGGGTGCGTGAGTTATAAGAGAGTGGAGGAAGATCAAGAAAAGATGCAGACACCCAGTGACGGGTTGAGCTAAATCGAATGAAATATTGATGGAAGTTTAGATGGAGAAGAGAGATATGGCCATTGACGAAGAATAAGACAAGTTGAGGCCCATCAATTGATATCAAGTGTTCCGCTTCTTGCTGATTTAGCCTTTTGGTTTCACTTTCATCCATTATAATTTTGTTTTCATGTACTACTCACTCCCTACAAAGGATCGATAATGTGACAATTTGATTGGTAAGCGGTTATATTATGACAATAATTAGGACTTCACATCTGAAAATGAAGCTGATAATCAAATTAGTCATCATGACAGATGAATGTGAACAAAAGGATTATTCGTTAAGGAGACAAAATTCAACTCACTTCATATATTTTGTCAATCCCATCGTACTCAATAGCCTCGGTGGAGAGAACAATGCCTAACAAGCTCAAGCTTACTCCTGCGTTGAAACAGTTGGTTCTGAAAACAACCGAACCTTCACCTCCAGAAGAACATACAACTCTTGTGCTTCTCCAATAATGTTGATCAAAGATTTAAAAAAAAAAAAAACAGAAATCAGAGAAGACAAATAACAGTTTGATGTAAGTGTAAAGCACAATTGCAGTTTACTCCCAATGTGGTAAAACCTTAAATACCTCTTTTTTTCCCCCGAGATTTGTTTCTGTAAACAATTTATGCAAAAATAAAGGGTATGATGGTCACTCCAGAAAGAACAAATAACTTTGCAGTTCTTTTAAGACTAGGTCAATTAGATCCAAGTAGTCAACAAACTTTGTAACAAGATGAGCACTATCACTTCAATTTGAGATCCTAAAAGTTAAGATAGTAGCCTAATAGGTGGTAACTGTGTAGGTCTGTGCACCGGGGACAAAAGAAAAAAGAAAAAGGAGCTCCAAAGGAAGTGAAATTTAAGAGAAATGAAGTTCCTAATTGACCACAGGACTATTTTGAGAAGGCATATAATACGATGGTCTTATTCTACCATTCAGATTCGGGAATTATGGAATGACAATTGAAAAATGACTACCCGCCGAGCAATCAACTAAGTTCATTAAGCTGGCCAACCACTAGTAGATCTTTTATTAACCAAGCAACAAACCACCACTATTGTGATTGAATTCTTACTCGACAATCAGTTTGCCTAGCTGTAACTTTCCAGACATGGATATACTCCGAACCTGTCACAGATGAAGGTAGGTAAATGTAACCAAAAGGCTTGAATAGGCAAAAAAAAAAACATGGTTATAGTAATAGGAAAACTTACATTACCTATGAGCTCGCTGTTCCTATCATATTCCTTCCGTCATCTTCCAAACTCCTCACAACTGTCAGACTTCTCAATTAGTAAAGGAAGGATAAAATCTACAACAGAAGAGAATAACATCCGACTACTGCTTCTCAAAGAAGCCGATTAAAAAGAATTTATTGTGTGACCATCCAATAGACACACACCCCCAAGATAGCAATGGAAGAGAAAAAAGAAGAATTAATGAATACAGCAAATGATAGGGTAATATAATTAATCTACATGGAAATTAATAGGAACTGCTACCAATGCACAAGATAAAAATTGGAACTGTAACAAAAGGATTTGATCCTTATTGTGCTACTGTAAGGTAAAGCGTACAGTAGAATACAAGCACAATGTTGACTATTGCAATCTGCAGAGAACAACAGCTAAAACCAAGAAGATAGCTTCCAATCAAATTGGCATTGAGCATTTTTTTTGAGAATGCCCTAACAAATGGCAACGACCACATTGAACAACTCTCTTTGGACGCTTGAGATTCTCAACACGAAGTACTTTCTTTTTTGGTCTCCCAGGTGGCCGCCGTGTTTTGGGAGGTCTTATGATAATATCAACTTTTGCACCCGCACCTTCAGTTCCCTCCCCTGGTTCTTTCCATAGGATCTTATCTGGAATGAGATTAATCATTTGCAAGTAAGTCTCCCTGTAGCTTGCAACAGTAAAACAAGGCTCAGCAAAAAGATGGGCATTTTGCCCACAAGAAATCAGAGCAGCAGCAGCATGTGCACAAGGTAAACCATAAATCTGCCAGCGACGACATGAACACACACGACTTCTGATGTCCACAATATTTGTCCGCTCAGTGGATACAATCTCAAACTCAACTTCATTTGCACGAAGTACTTGATAGCAACGAGCATCGGCAATCGCCTCTGAAATTCGCTTCTCAGCTGATGGCACAAGGATTGAGTTCCACCTCATGCCTAAGTCACGACGATTGTCAATCCAAGTAGTCAGCTGATGTCGAATATGCTCCATCATTTGCACAATTGGAAGCTCATGGCATTCAAGAGCCCAATTATACAACAACTCTGTGACCCCCAGGGTAAAATGGCCATATCTTACACCCTCAAAATAAGCTACAGCCCACAGTTGGGGAGGGAAGTGTTGAAACCACGATATAACATCCTGTGAAATCTCTACCATCTCAGAAATCTTGCTTTCAAATTCAGCTGCTGTAAGGGCATAAACTGCATTCCAGAAAATATTAACCAATTTTGTGTTTTTAAAAGTATCACGGAAGTTTTCACTAACATAACGTAAACAAAATCCATGGAAAGCACTGGGAAAGTGTGTTTCAACAGCCTCTACAATACCCCTTTGTCTTTCAGACAGTATAGTAAGTCTAGGCATGTTTTCAGTATTTACTCCAAGAAGCTTCCGCAACTCCGACATGAACCACATCCAATTTTCATCACTTTCCACATCAACAATGGCAATAGCCAGGGGGAATAACGCATCATCAGCATCAACAGCTGCAGCACAAAGCAAAGAGCCCAAGTATTTTCCTTTAAGATGAGCTTTGTCAAGTTCCAAAAGTGGCCTACATGCATTTATGAAACCATATATACACGCGCGAAAAGAAACAAAGAGGCGCTGGAAACAATTTTCTTGTCCGGTTGCAAAAACTGAAGCAATGCTTCCTGGATTTGTCTTCCTTATCTGCTCGCAGTATGCAGGGAGGAGGCGAAATCCTTCTTCAAAAGTCCCATGAAGCGCAGCCATGCTGCGCTCCTTCCCACGCCAAGCTTGCATATATGAGACAGCAACCCCATGCTGGTCACGGATATCTTGCAGTATTTCTTTAGGCTTGTATTGTGGATTATCTCGTATGCGTGCTTCTACAGATCTAGCAACCCAACCCACAGATGCTTGTTGATGGTGGAGGTTGCGGACTCCTTCACATGTATGCTCTCCATGCAACGTTCTAACAGAAAATGTTGGCACTCCAGGACATTTTGCAACATGGATGCGCCAAGGACATCCTTCTTTGGAACATTTGGCTATAAATCGGCTTCGATCAGATTTTACTATCCGAAGATCAAAATGTAATGCTATAGCAATATCTTTTAGTGTTCTCCTGCAAGTCTCAACATCAGGAAATTCTTGTCCAATAGTCAATGTATGATCCGCCAAGGCAAAAGAAGATGCATCAAGCACAGCTAAGGTATGATCAGCCATAAATATAGTGAATGGAGGAGTTGCAGCTTTATGTGATTTACAGGCTTCCCTGTGTGTTGCATAAGATATTTTTACATACTGCCAACAGATAAACTGTGTTGTCAGATATTAATAGTGTAAGAGAGGAAAGAAAATAAAATCAGAAACGAGAATAATATATACCAGGAATACAAGTGTCACTTAATTGGAAAACAATTTTGGATGAGCATGAGCATTGCAACCAAATTTATTTCTCAAATCAAGAAGGATTTGCACCAGAGAAGTGAAATGCAAAAGAATTCATCCAAATAAAATAAGCCCCTAATTTCCAAAGTCAAACAATTAGCTTCTCACTTTATGCACTTCCAAATATGAGCATGCTTACATATATGCCCATCTACATATGTTTACATATATGCACATCTTCATATGCACATATGACTTGTGATCAAATAATGCAATCTTGCAGCACCACAATAAACACTATCAGCACTAACTATATGGCAACAAGGACTTCAGGCTTTCAAGGCATTGTCAAGATATGGTTTTTCAATCCAGTATAATACATCCGGTAGAACATGCTGAAGCAATCTAGTCGTGTTGCATACCCCATTGATGTACAGTTCTTTGATACAAACAACACAAAATACTAGACCTAAGATGACCCTTCATTCTCATAATTGTATCCTCTCTGTAAAGGATAAGAGTTGCTACTTCTCAAACTGCAAGTTGAAAAATGAGTCCTGAGTCCTCTTAAAACTCCCTTTTCTTCATCTTCCTTTCATTGTAATCTTCTACTACTTAATCCTTAGTCCTCTTAAAACTCCCCTTTTTTCATCTTCCTTTCATTGTAATCTTCTATTAGTTTATCTCTTTTCTCATCTTTGCCTGCATGTTATGTTCATATGTGAAACTGTCAGAAGAATTAATTTGGCTCAGAAGAAAATATTAGAATCTTTATACTGCAAACCTCAAGAGAAAATATTAGAATCTTAGCAAATATGTATCTCCAATAAGTCAAAGTAAGATCAACCTATAATCCAATGCTTCAAACTTATACTGTGTATAGAGAAGAATACAACTGCTATCTTTTGGCTTGTTAGAAGATAGTAGAGAATGGCTTTGGGGAAAATGAAAAATCTTACAACTTAAATTTTAATTTAGTAGCCAAGGACATGGAGACCCTAATGCCATTGTAATGGTGTGTGAATAGGTTGTCTTAATCCTAATTCATCACATATCATATTAATATATACAAATAATACAGCACTAGTGGTTACATAAATAAAATACCAAATTATCCTCATATTTAACACTCCCCCGCTCAAGGTTGAGCATATATATGATCTATAACCAACTTAACACAAGGATATGTGTTTTGTCCTTTCGTGATAAACCGGATTCGATGAATACACAATGTCACTTGGTTTACATACTAGCATCATTGGTTTTGGTAAGGCAGGCCTTGATGGTCACCTTCCTATTTTCTCAAGGAGATGACGCAGCCCTAACTATTCACATGCGCCACTTGACATAGATCTATAGTCATCCTCTGCACTAGACCACACAACTATATTTTGCTTCTTACTTTTCCATGAAATCAAGTTTCCTCCAACAAATATAGATCCATGTATGGAGTCATATTTAATAGCCATAACTCGTAAGTAATTCTAATTTTCTTTCTAGTATAATTGCATCCTTTGTATTTGGGCTGTGTAAGAAAGAAAGAGGTTTGTATTTCTTGCTTATTTTACTGTACAATAGTAAGGCTATATATAAATATTTACAAGATTAAATTAGGGAATGTAATCCCTATGATCAAGGGATTATAATCCCTATAATGAAGACTAGAATCAATGAAATTAATGCTCAATATGTAACACCCCGTCAATTTGGAGCATAGATATTAATCATGCTCAACTTGTTACCAATGTAATTGATTTGAGTACATTTTAGGGCCTTTGTGAAGATATCTCTAAGTTGCTCTCCAATTTTGACATATTCTGTAGAAATCAAGCTGTGTTAAACTTTTTCACGAATGAAGCAGTAGTTCATTTCAACGTGTTTGGTCCTTTAGTGAAACACTGGATTAGAAACAATATGTAGAGTAGCCTAATTATCGCACCATAGTTTTACTGGTATTGAGGCTTTAAAACTAGTTTCTTATAATAGTTGATATATCCACATTATATCACACGTTGCTAGTGCTTTAGGTCTGTATTTAGATTCCGCATGGATCTAGATACAACATTTTGTTTCTTACCTTTCCAAACTAGATACATGTTGATAAATGTTTGGATTGACTAACATTTTGCTCTTTGTCAATCCAAACATTTATATGGCTTGACTAAATTTTCCAAACTAGGCACATGGACTTTGTTTCAAACCATACAACGGCTTGTGAAAACAACAAACTTTTCCATACTCCCCCTGAGCAACAAACCCAAGTGGTTGCTCCATATATACTTACTCTTGGAGGTCACCATGTAAGAAATGAATAGATGGAGAGATGTTAGTTTAGCAATAGGCGAGAAAGTATTAGAATAATCCACACTGTAGGTTTAAGCATAGCTTTTAGCGAAAAGTCATGCTTTAAGACGAGCCATTGATCCATTAAAGTTGACTTTAATTGCAAAAACCCATTCGCTTCCAATATCTCTTTCCAATAGGTAAGTTTACCAAATTCTACGTACCATTAGCCTCTAAAGCATTCATCTCCTCTATCATAGCATTATGCCAACTAGGATGAGATAAAGTTTCTCGAATAGTTTTCAAGAGAGACATGGAATCAAGTGAGAGGACAAAAGAACATAAAGGAGAAGATAAATGATCATAAGACACGAAAGAGGAAATAAGAAGGAGCATAGGCGTTTACCTTTGCAAAGAGCAATGGGGAGATCATTTGAAGTCGGATCTTATGTCGAAGAAGACATAGGAATGGAGCTCGCATCAAAATGATATCTTCTTCTAGAATAGACCAAATGAATGGCTGGTGGTTGTGCCAGTGTAGTGGTAACATTATTGATTTGGTAGGTGACCTCATAAATTAACGGATCATCATCCGCCTTTGTAGGTACTGAAGGAGTAGGAAAGAAGGAGATGTATCCAAAAAAGGTGACATCGACAGGCACAAGATATTTGTTAAGAGTTGGACAATAACACTGATAGTCTTTTTGTATACAAGAATAGCCCAAAATTACAAATTTTAGAGATATAAGATCTAGCTTGGTGAACTGAGGGCGAAAATCTCGAACAAAACAAGTACTGCCAAAAAATTCGTGGTGTAAGGGAGAATAAAGGTTTAGTGGAAAAAAGAACTTTATGAGGAATCTCACTCCAAAGAACATATGAAGGCATACAATTGATTAAAAAACAAGTTGTAGAGACCGCGTCAACTCAAAACAATTTAGGGACACTTATTTGGCATAAAAGTGCTATGGCAGTTTCAAGTAAATGACGCTTTTTTCTACACCATTTTGAGATGGTGTGTCAACACATGAAGATTGATGAAGAATACCATTTTGGAGCATTTAGTGCTGAAACGAGGTGGAAAAGTATTCTTTGGTGTTGTCACTTCTTAGAGTATGGATACAAAAATTAAACTGTGTTTTGATTTTGGCACAAAAGGTTGTAAAATAGGAGAATACCTCAAAACAATTTTTCATTAAATAAAGCCAGGTCACCTAAGAAAAATCGTCAACAAATGTAACAAAGAATTGAAAACCAATTTTGGATATCACAAGACAAGGACCCCAAACATCAGAGTGTACTAATTCAAAAGGAAAACTAAATCGTTTATTAACACATAGAAGGGAAGACACACGATGGTGTTTAACAAATTGACAAGGCATACACGAAGCTAGAAACATTTTGAAATTGAGGACATATCTTCTTAAATAAAGGTAAAGAGGGGTGTCCTAACACTGGAACAGGCAATAGGTTGAGACTCATGGTTATCCAAAATGTAGAGACCTCTCGATGCTCGTGCTTAACCAATAATCTTTTTCGTCATAAGATCCTTGAAAAGACAATGATTAGGAAAGAATGAGATATAATAGTTTAAGTCATGGGTGAGTTTACTCGCAAATAGTAAATTAAATGAGAATCCAGGTAGGTGTAAGACAGAGGATAGTGAGAATAATAGAGTAGGGTTAACAATGCCAAAACCAATAACAGAGGAAGGAATTGGATCCATCTGCTAAGGTAACATTGGAATGAGATGAGTGTTTTTGGAAAGTAGAAAAGAGATTGGGACTACCTGACATATGATCCGAGGCACCAGAATCAATGACCCGTTGGGAGGAAGAGAAAGGAAGACAAGCAAATGTGTTACCTAAATCAGCAATAGCAGAGATAGAGTGAGATGAATCTTTCAACACTTCTTGGTATTGGGTAAATTTGGAAAATTCATCTATAGAAACTGTAATGATCTTCTTAGCGAATGAGCTCGACTGCAAAGTAGTTGCTAGATGAGCGGCATAAGTTCTTTTATTTTTATTTTGTAGTTTTCTGCAAGTACGTTTGTTGTGACTCGGTTCATGACAATATTAACAAATGATTCCTCCTATATCTTGATTCCAATGTCTTGTTCCTCCTTTGTTATTATTCCTCTGGAATGATTTTCCATAACTAGAATTTTGACTCACAAAAGCACTAAAAGTCTAAGTAGTGGGAGCAACTAAATCATTATTGTCTATACGATGTATTTGAGTAAAGATCTCATGTAGGGAGTAGATTTCAGTGTTGGAAAGAATCTGAGACTTATCAATCTCAAACGATGATTTAATTTCAGCTGAGAAACTCATGATGGCCATCGATTCTCATTGGGATTGTTGGACTTTGATATCACAAGAATGCCATCCGTGAAAACAGAACTTTTGTTATCATTGGCCATAGTAATAATAGCCAAAACCAATATGAGGGAGTCAAATGCCAAAGAAAATGCTCCAAAACAAGGCAAACCTTAGAAAAGCTCAACAATAGACCAAACATAGAGATACAAAAGAGATGTTATGATAAGTCCGGGTGAATGTCTTGCTGAAAACACCAAGGAACAAGAGGAGCAATGGCAAGATGGTGGCAAAAGTCAAACCGTTAGAAAAGTTGGTCGGTAGGAGCCAACGTCGAAGGTGGTGACTAGAGGTAACAGCACTGCAGGATGTGCCGACGAGTGGGACTAGGCTAAGAGTGGTGACCCTGAATATGACTCACGCGCAACTCTTTTGGAGGTCAAATTTCTGGGGTTGGCTTCCAATTATCATAAAAAGTTGGCAATAATAGTAGGTATGTCACAATGAAAGCTCCAGGAAGCTTCAATCAACAAAGAAGGCTATAGTCAGATGTCGTTAAGTCAATGAATCCTCTTCTTCCATAATTTATGCAAGTCCTGTGACGATCATCTTTTCTTGCTAGCTAGCGTCCACCCTTTTGATTCAATAATGGCTTCTCCATCTTCGTCTTCGTCTTCTTCTCTGCCCTCTCGCTAGTACGATGTCTTCTTAATCTTCAAGGGGAAAGACACTCGTTGCAATTTCACCCGCCATCTCTATGCTACTTTGCGTCAAAAGGGTCTCGAAACCTTCATCGAGGATGAACTTGGTAGAGGAGAAGAAATTGCTCACTCACTTCTCCAAGCAATTCAAGATTCCAATATCGCTCCCTGGGCAAAACTAAGACAGACTTGTGCTCACTTGGGCAGAAAACTAAGTACTCAAAAACCTAAACTAGCTCTGATTCCATGTAAGAAAGAAATAGGTTTGTATTTCTTGATTATTTCACTGCTGTATAGTAGTAAGGCTATATATACATATTTACAAGATTAAACTAGGGAATGTAATACCTATGATCAAGGGATTATAATCCCTGTAATGAAGACTAGAATCAATGACATCAATGCTCAATATGTAACAGGCTGCAGTCCTTCACTGTATGGAAAAGGAGAAGAGAATGCAAAAAAGCGAGAGAAGAAAACTGTCCGTTAAAGGGAAGGGACTTATGAATAAGTTTAGATCAATGACAAAATTGGTGGTGGGGATAATTAGTCAACATCAACTTATTCTTCAGAGTTGGTGAAGGGTCTCAGCTAGTAAGTTAAATCAAGCTCCAAGGGGGTTTGCTACATCAGCAACACGATCAAAGAGTTGATTCAAGTGTACGACAATAATGGCTAATATGAATTTCTAAGCTGTTGAAATTGACATTTTTAACAAACAGAAATCTCCATCATCAGATGATGAAATGAAGGTAACAATTCTAACTGTGATAGCCTAGAGATATACACGCAACTTGCATTCTTTGCCATATTACTCCAGGTCAAGCAGACGCTCAAAAGTCTACAGCAAGAAGAATCCACATTTTAGTTCCAAAATCCAGCCCTGCTTCAACAATGTGTCCAAATATGTATAAGAGAACCAAATCCGTCCTTTATTATCGCATCAACATCAAACCTTACAAACAAATTAAAGATTTCAGGACTCCAACGCCAGCCACTCCTATGGTAAGGAACTATGGAAGAAGAAGTGCTTTTACTTAAAGCTAGGTTCAAACAACCGCTTAAGGAGAAAAACAATACAGAAAGTACAAATAAGAAAGAAAAATTACAGAGACCGATAACAGCAATAAATGCAAGAAGCAGACGAAAAAGTTAAGATATTTGAACCTTCTAATTTGCTGGAAATTTCCGCACACTTTGAGACTTGAGAAGAAAATCCCAAATCCCACTTGACATTTGGAGAAGAAACCGAGGGAATATGCAGAGGACTTGAGAAACCCACAACCAGGGATCACTTGTGCAATGGACAACCTAACAGGCAAATGGAAAATGAAAATGCTAATAAGCCCTCAAACAGTTGAGCGACGTTGGGCTGAAGAGCTTGAATTAAAAAGAAAGAGAGTAGGGAAAGATAGGTTGTGATCAAATTATAGAAAAAAAAGTGCTTTCAGTCGTAATAACAGGAAAGAACAGTGAATAGCAAGTTGATGCTTGATGAAATTTGAGGAAGAAGATGGATTGGACCTTTTTGTGGATTTGTAAAATGCAAAATCTAAAACCGTACCGAATTGGGCAATGCAGAATACAAAGATGATGATGTCGATGATAATCGTGATGAGCGGGTCAGTCACGTGCGCTAGTTGGGTAATTGGGCTCAGGCTCCTTTGATCCTGTACAACACAAAGAAGTAAGGCTTGTTCATTCTAATTTACAAAACAAATTGCAGAAACCAAATGTTTGCATAATCGCCCGAGGGATTTCTTCTACTCGGATATTTAAATTTTAAATATTTTATTTATACTAATCTTCCAATAATTAATATATGTAAAGGCATAAGATCCCATCTCCCAAATACCCTATTCTAATCCTATTTTCGTCACAAAATGACATCTTTTTATATATAAACTGACATAAAACGACGTCGTATTACGGCAGGAGCAAAGTTGAAACAAAGTAATTGGAACAGATGATTTAAATTATATGTAAACATGAAAATACTAAAATTCGAAGAAATAAGAAATAGATTCTTTTACTTGACTAAATAAATATACATTTATGTAAAATCAAATATATTTAATACATATAGAAGATACTCTTTTAATAAGTTTCAGTATAATTTTCGTTAAGTCTTTCTTTTAATTAACTTGTTTATGGTTACTAAATGCTATCACTCAAAATACTTAAATATCTATTGATGAATTAAAATGATGAAAAGTAAATGGATTTTCAAAATTATTAAAATTTAAATTAATTTAAATTAATATGTATATGAGTTTGATTTTTTAATAATTTATTATATTCAAACTATTAGTGGTCGTGTATTAAAATTTTAAATGATTTCTTGTGACTTTCTTATTATTATTTTAATATCATTGATTTATTCTAATTTAAATTTTGTTTTGGTTTTATAAAAATAATTAATTTATCGCATATTTCACTCAAACCGAAAATATCAAACCATGGATCTTATTAATAAGACAAATTTGAAGTTTGACATATGGTCCACTGTAGCATAATAATTTAAATTACCGTTAGTTGGATCTTATAAAATTATGTGCAAAATAAATTCTACCAGTTGAATAAATTTAAAACCTAAAATTTCAAACTTATTTGCATTAACTTTCAATTTTATGTTTAAAATTTGTCTGAAATTCTTATGGTAATTTATGAATAAGAGGAATTTGGGATTTAAGTTCTAAATGAGGATAACAAGAGTTTGAAAAAAAAAAGTAGCTTGTTTGCAAATAGAGAAAAGGTAAGATTTGATGAGTAAAATAATGAAAGTCAAATCGCAATTCACAAACTACTCCTAACTTATTCAATTAGATCTGAAGCAATTTTATAAATAACTAATTTCATAATAAGATCTCTCTTCAACTGTTCATTTATCTGATAATTATAGGTCTATTAAGTTGCCAACTCTCGTTTCACACCTTAACACTAATTACTTACTCTCGATTTATTATCAAGTATATGCATGACAATTATTACAAACATTCAAAAATATATTAAAATCAACAATAATTAAGGTTCATAAAATAATTCAAGAACAATCCCTAATAGGGATCTAGAAACCCATAACCATGTTAAACATCATATAAATCCAAATAGACATCTAAGAAAATGAGAGAAATAAAGGGAAAAGAAAGAAAAACTAGCTCGTGTCTTGAGCTAAAAATCTAGAATTTCTCTAAAGCTCTTCTTGATGTCCCCTTTTGATCTTCTTTTTTTTGAAAATTTAAATAAATAAATAAAATTAAAATGAGGGAACATCGTTTGAGAGTTAAAAAACTCCCCTACTTAACACTACATCCAAAACAACTTCTTAACAGATCAAAATACACAAGCAACGGAAAGCACGACATTGTATGAGAGAGCAGCAACTCCAATTAGGCGGCAGACGTCGTCGTATGTATAAAGCCTATCAAGACCCTTTAATTACC
>JAOQMM010000006.1:10523459-10539399 GCA_027563515.1 Erythroxylum platyclados
AATTATTATAGATTCAATATTAGTCTAAATTATTAGATTTATTATTAGTTTACTATATATTAATAGGCATTATTAGTATATATTTATTTCAATAAAGGATTTTATTTCATACTATACTTTTACTTATTCTTATAATTTTTAACTTTTATCTATTATATACCGGTTATATAACGGTTTAATACCTGTTGAACCTTTAAACCTTAAACCTTTCCTTTGACAGGTTTGATGTCCGGTCCGGTTTTTAAAACATTGCTTCCATCACTTAGTTCTCTTAGCGCGATGAATTTTCTCAAAAAGTTTGAAAAAAGAGCCCTCGTATTTAACATTAACTTTTTTCTAATTTCTTTCATTTAAATTTATGTTATTTTATGATTACAAAAGATTAATTAAATCCATTTATTAATATAAAACCTCAATCTTTATATATATTTACTATTGTTGATTTATGCCCTTAATAAGTGTTTCATTGACTATAAATTTATTCCCTAATGCTTAGTAATTATTGTTATTTTATGTTGGATTGATAGAATATATGTATGGATGAATCACGACATGAATAAAGAGAGTTAAATGGAACCTAAAGATATGAATACATGATCTTTCTAGGTTAGAGTAAAATCTATCAAAGGAATTTATAAAGCAAATTAATGAATTCTTGGGGCGACTTGATTGTGAAGATATTTTAGTCATTCAAATTAAGAATAGGGGTTGTATTACTCTGGAGACAATACAATTGTAACCTAGAAATTTCTACTAGTATAATAAACTAGGATTCGTCATTGAGTCAGCATAAATTTAAAGCATAAGAAATTTGGGGAATTCTTACCTAAGAATCTTACCTGGAACTTGTTTACATATTGGATACTTTAATCTTGTTAATTTCTTTAATTTAGTGATTTAAATTAGTTTCTTTATTTTTTTAACTCAATCACTCATTTTACTAGATTAGGTAATATGAAAATAATTAGTACTTGTAATTACAGTCCTCGTGTGATCAATACTTGACTCACCTAAACTATACTATAAGAAAAGATAAGCGCATTGCCTAGGTGATTTCTTTATTATTGTTTTCTATTTCATTTATATCACAAAAGTGCTCTTATCAAGATGGCGAAGTCAAGAAAGTTTTTTGAGTATCAATCAAACCAAATTACATTAACAACTAATACTACACCATATGTTAGGATTTCAAATTTAGAGAACTATATTTTTTATGATTCTTTTATCTTTAATATTTTTTTGGCATTTTAGACCTATCTCAACCTATTTGAATTAATATTATTAAATCCCAATTGAGCTCAAGCTCAAATAAATAGTTTAGGATTGATCAGATAGATAATAAATCTTAAAAACCTGAAAACCTCTTATCAATATTTTGGTTTATGAACTATTTGATGTGTGGGATATTGACTTCATAGGTCCTTTTCTAAGAGCTTTCATGAATAAGTATACCAAAGTTATTATGTACCATGTTTCTAAATGGATAGAAGTTAGTCTACCATCTAATAATGATAGGGTCGTAGTTAAATTTCTTAAGAAAATTTTTATTATTGCATCTATAGTGCTTATGTGATAGGTGAACACATTTTTGTAATATACAATTTGAAAGATTATTAAGAAAGAATGACATCACACAAAAAATTGATATCCTTTACCATTCTCAATCTAAAGACCAAGTTAGAAAAATCAAATATGGAGTTAAAAGTAATTCTATAAAAGATGGTAGAGCACTCTATCAATGATTGATAAATGAAATTAGATTATAATTTATGGATATACAGGATTGTATTAAAATCCCTATTGGAATAGCTCCATATAGGTTAATTTTTGGGGAAATCATGTTATTTATCTATCAAGTTAGAACATCAAGCTTATTAGGTTGTTAGATTTATGAAATTTAATTAAAATTTTATATTTGAATAGAGAGAACTTCAGTTAAATGGGTTTAAAAAGTTATGATTCTATGCTTATGAGAATGTATGAATCTATAACGATAAAAGAAAGCAATAATATGATTGACATATAATGAAGAAAGAAATTTTGAAGGGTATTAGATTTTACTTTACAACTCTTGCTTACGGTTATTCCTAGAAAAATTGAATTAAAAAATCTAGACTATTCATAATCACCATAATGTTCCTTTAAAGCATAATAGTAGATTTTTCATCCAAAGAACCTTTAAACCGAACTATTAGGTTTTTTTCTTTTTAAAAATTGAAAGAATATTATTTAATCAAGGTTGAAGCTTATTCATCACTATAATGTTCATCAAAGATGATTAAATCTATGAAAGCCCTCAACTAAGAAAAAGAAGCATACTAGGACACAATATGAAAGAGTTTAGAGTCCTAAGTTCCAATTAATCCTCATTTGGACATTTGCTTCCTCGTAAGATTTGTTAGCTTAGATGATTTTTCTAATCTAACTAATGGGTCTCCTTATAAGAATTATTAGCTAAGATGATTTTGCTAATCTAACAAATAGCTCTATCATACATCTCATACTTGTCTACAGATGAGTCCTTGAGCAATCTGTTGTTCTTTTCCCACCATAGTGCATAAATGCTACAATTGATGGATGTCTTAAAGAATCTTGATTTTGCTTCATCCTCCTTAGTGTAATGCTTGCCCATTGGATGATATTCACACTATCTCTTTCCCTATAACAAGTCCGTAATAGCAGTTGGACTTTTTACCAAAGGATATATGAATAAGGACATTGGAAAAGCATATGTGGAATAGATTCAAAAGAAGCCTTAGAAAGAAGACATAAGGAGAGTTGGATGCCACGATATCTATCTTTAGTTTTCAATCTACGTCAAATAGTAAGCCAAGTGATAAAGGAAGCCTTAGGGTTTAATGATTTTTCCCATATTAAATCATAACAAACGACTTTCTGAGAGTGAGGCCTAAGAAGTAAAAAGCATGACTCATTGGTTAATCTTTGAGAGGAATTCCATAGCTATATAGCTTGATCATCCTCAAGAGGGTTTAGATCATAAGGGGAAGATCACCAACAGTACCAACTAATCCTTAAATTTGCAATCCCAATTCCTATTAGAAATTATTTACTTACTTTAGCATCTTGAGGATTTCTCAGACTAAGTGAAAACAACTCCTCTCTCCTATATAAAGTCCCAGATTTGACAGTTATCATACCATAATCAAATATTCTTTCCATTCCTTATCAAGCTCTTGAAGGATGAGTAAAGTTGGTCCCTCTGTTTGAGCATTTGGAATAACCTTGATGACTACCCTCTACTAATCTTTAGTTACCAAAAGCTGGTTCTAGATAGTTGAAACCATAATTTGGAAACAATCATTGATCAAATAAGGGAGAAATTCACTCTCTCAATTCCTTGAGGAATAACGAAGAAAGTAAACTTAAAAGACTTCAAATGAGCTATTATAAGAAGGCAACTTAAATATTTTTCTATAACAATAATTTCTCATTTAGTTTCAACTATATTTTATTTTGTTTCTTATGTTTACTTTTTTCATTTGTTTTCTATGTGAGGTACTCTTTTTTAGATGATTCTCATGGACTTGAATTATTGTAACTTTAAAAAATCGACTTAGAGAAGTTCCTATATCTATATTTTCTTTCATTTTTTCCACTTTATGCATAGTCACTCATTTATTTATGTGTTTTATAAACTTCTGTTGAGGAAATTGTATATTTTTAAGTATAGGGAGAGAATTCACATGAATATGGTTTCATAAGAAATACACTCTAAGTAAATCACTTCATTTGCATTTGTATTAATTAGTTACAATTCTAGAAAAATAAGCAATTGAAATTAGTTATGGAAACTAAGTTGATTTATTAGATTTGTATTTTTCTTTGTTATTTAACTACATTAGGTTAATTAATATGGTCAGTAATGAGTAGTTTAATTCAATTTGACCTAATAATCAAGAACAAAAGAATCGATCTCTAACATAGATAGGCCAAAGCCCATGTTGCTTGTAGGATGAAGAATTTAAGTTGTAATGTTGAATATGATCTCCAACACAAATATATTATAAGTCATTTTAGTTGTAACAATTCTCTATATAACATGTTATTTTGCAAAAATGCTAGTTCTTACCCATGAAACCCACATAGAAACCTTATGCATGACTTTCAATTCATTTTTATAGAGAAAAGAGATTTGAGATACATCCAAACTTAGCAAGAAACATAAAAGATTAAGGATTCTATAAGAAAACTTCTATTGTTTTATGGTTAATGCAATTTTCTATTTATGTTTATTGATCCAAGGAGGACGTTTAACTAACCTATTGATATCTAAATAACAGAAATCTTAGTATTTATTTATTATAGATTAATTTTAGTTATTAAGGAAGATTTATTGATCTAATAATATTAATTTAATATTGAGAAACCATGTTTATGAATAGACTAAGACATTGATATTAAGAGTTACATAATCTACTATGAATAAATTTACATAAATCTTTTAACAGACAATCAAATCTTTTATGAAATTTCATAAATCTTAATATATTCTTGAAGGTTTTAATTAGATAGAGATATTGGTTATATGTAATTGTAATTCAAGATAATACAATTTATTAAATAAAAAAATCGATCTAAATTATAAAAATCCTTTGAAATAACTTAACCATGAACACAAAGATGTTGTCCAGATGCTTATTTAGATATGATAATTTTCTCAGTAATAATTACTTCCATCATTTTTAGGTGAAATATTAATCAACTTTAGGATTATATTTAGATTTAATTAGATTGTTTCTAATCTTATTATTGATTAGATAATAATAAGAAAGTCAAAGTTAGTACTTAACAAATTATTGTAAGAATAATCTTTACTTGCTATTATACTACTATAACCGATAGGTGAACTTATTTTCTTTGAAGGATAGAACACCCATTTCTTTGCTACATCACTAACCCACTAACGTACTCTTTTGGAAAGTGCTTCAACTTTTCCAATCATGTTAGGTAGTGATTCCATTTCTTTAGCTCACTTTCTCTATATTCTTGTCATATGATATCATATCATTGCCTCCTAAACTATCAAGTGCCTTGATAAACTTTTGATTAGCCATCTCGAATTATCTTGAAGCATGATCCATCCAAGCACACCAACCGTGTGATCACATTGCTCAGTGACTAACTTAAGCAACAACCCTAAGCACCTATATAAGAAACCTCCCAGATTTTCAGACCTTGGGACTTTCTCACTAAAGTCATGTTCCTTCACATATCCTCAAAACTTAATGACTTAATTATGACAATCATCTTCAATTACGCAGTAAAATCTCACCTATAATTAAAGATTTTCATCAACACGCACGAATACATACCAACTCCCGCCGACTCCCAGGATCTCGTCGACATCACTCATATCTCATTTACACGGGACTTCACCTTATTCTCTCACTGATAAATCATATTCATGCCAACCACGTATCAAATATTGATCAATGCTCACTAATACTTGCACAATTCTTCCACCTAAACCATCTAACAATATCACTAACACTATCACTTCGGGTAGAAGAATATAACATGACATAAATAACATTTCTAATTTGAATTTCAAAGCGTATCTCTTTTGTTAACACCTGTTGAACATGACAAATAACCATTTCCGATACCACCATGCTTAACCGGAGATCTAGTCCAGTTTTTTCAAGACATAACCAATCTTTCATGTGAATATTGTTAACACCAAAATGTTATTGCAGCAGATTCATATGCACCACATGATATGATCCCTCAATATTTCAATCAAGTTTATGCTTCAACGAAATGTTGTACCACCACCTATCCGTGGAAAATATATTAACAATGAAATTAGTATCGAATTGATATAGGTATGAAAATGCAGTGCTTTACTTCCTACACGAAAGTTCAACTTCCAACTCCTTTTGAAGTATTTCTCGAGATTTGGTTTTTGCTGCCATAACAAGATCATCTAGAAATCTTCTTTGGGGAAATTCTTCAGGTACAAGACTTTGATATGTCTTAAAATGCTCTGCAGCCTCGTCCTTTCTGTCCAAAAGACTGTAGATAATTCCCTGCGGCAGAACACTATGATTGGTTATCAAACAAAAACTTAATTTTATCCATAGCTCTGCGTGATTCAGTAATATGCCTGCAGCTTACATGATAGCTCATTTGTTTTGATCATGTAGCAAACATATAAAATTATGTGAAAACAAATTCATTTGTGAGTGCCTAAAACTTATGCCGATCATTTGGATGCTCAAACAGATTATCCCAATTACCTATTCTATTAACTACTAATACATACACATAATGAAGGAAGAAAGAAGGATCGAGGAATCTAAGGAATAGTTGCTTTCTTCGTGCACTACATCCTTTTGGTGAATGGTGTGGCAATTATGGATATGGTCAAGGTCTAGTAGCACTCGAATTTGCAGTAGTATAAAACAGTAATTGTCATGATTAGGAATGGCGGCAATGAAGATGAGCAGCTACATTAGGTGGTGGCCCATAGAGCAATTTTCCCTTCTTACTAGTATCTGTCCATCAGCCTCGTATCCTATCTTAAATGGTGAAATCAGAAGATCTAATATCAAGTTACCTAAGACTTTTAGATATCTTCCAAGATGTGAATTGTCCAGCAAAAGTTTCCCTAAGAAGAACATTTAATCTGTTTGGCCAAAATAAGAATCTTTTGGCATCATTAAAGCATAACAACAATATATCAGGATTACTTCCCTTTCTTGCTTACATACCTCGAAGAAAAAATAGTGGGACCGTTTTCTAGGGAAAACTCCAATCACTTGAAAGCACATGTCATCTGTTCCTAAAACTATTGAAAACTAATGGCAAATACGAGATTTCAAAGTTATAGCTATAAGGAATTCAAAATTTTGAAAATAAAGAGACAAATAGTTCTTTTGTTAGCAGAAGCACTAGCTGACTAAAAGCCGCATCAATTAATTGCAAATTACCTGGAAAAGGTAAGGCCTAAAATCACGAGGATTTTCATTAACTAAATCTTCAAATCTCTTCAAGGCTTCTTTCAAATCTCCCTGTAATATGTACAAATATACACATATGAACACTTTGAAAAAATAACATATAGATTGTCTTTGGCAACAATCCTGGATCCCCCAGCTGTGATATTTTTTTCTTATTTTTTGGTTTAATTAAAAAATTCCTAGTACACCCCTCAAAGATTTCATGACTTTTATAATGGCCGCTAACAATCACCTGCACAACATGCATTTGTGCCATTAGAATTATGATGTTTCTCTCCTCGGTGGTCCTCCTTCCTTGACGAGCAAGTTGTAGAGCCTTATTCAGCATTTCAAAGACAGCTCGACCTTCTAGATTTCTGTGCATCACCATTGCCAAACCCTACATAGAACAGTGATCAAATCAGTAATTTCAGTCACAAACAAACGACCTGAAATGTCAAGATGGTTATATCACATGGAAATCACATAGAAAATTAATATAATTAGCTATTATCTACGCAATAAGCTCCCACAAAGTCATATAGATAACACCCATGCGTAATGTATCAAGATTAAGTTCATGATTCCGACCAGTCCTAGGCACAGGAATAACTGAATCAGGCAATGGAATTATTTTAACTACTTGACAATCAGCATTATGTTTAAGAATTTCAACCCTGATTAAATTGCCGTCAAACTCAAGCAACATTCACTTGTATTCCATGTAAGACAACAATTTAATAAGAAATATTGAAGAAAAGATAGTTTTGACTTGACATCCATGATCAAATCATGGAAGTTACATATTCTTTTATGTTATTCTACACTAGATGAATAAAATAAAACTTTACCAATAGTTATGCCTCTAAGCAAACACAAGGTTAAGGGAATTGACTTTGCAATATTTGTACATGATTTACATTAGCACTTAAGAAAGACAGGGAGAAGAAACTTGAAAACAAGAAAAATTAGTCGAGAATCATACGTGCAAAGCTCCAACCAAAAGAGGATTCTCTTTCAATATTTCCGTAAACAACATTTTAGCACTACTCAATTGGCCCATCATCTCATAGCAGAAGGCCTCCAAAAGCTTCCATTCTATTTCTTCCGGTTCAATCTCAACCAATCTTCCCACATACTTCAGAGCATCCTTTGTCTGGCCTCTCCTCATCTTACTATACACAACAACCTTCAAAACCTCCACATTCTGTGGTTCCTTCTGCAGTAACTTCTCGTACATTTCTTCAGCTTCAATACTACCCATCTGGGAGTCTTTCCTCTCCTTCATCATAGCTGCTCTAGAGTTGCTTCCTTGAACTGGTTGTGCAAGACTCACCCTAGTATTAACACCAAAAGAACCCAAAAAGAGAAGTGCTGCAACAAGGCTAACAACTACGTTCTCAGATATAGACCTGGACAAAGTTTTCTGTACTTGATAGAGAGTTGAAGTAGGTCTATGAGAAATAGGATATAGAGAGATTTTTGGGGAGGTCATAGAAAATGGGAATTGGCATGGATTCCTGTGACTGTGGGGTGACGGGATGATCCATAGTGGTGGCTTCAGTGAATTGTAAAAGGGCTTGCAATTGTCTTTAATTTTTGGTAACTTAAGAGTATGAAGCTGCAAATGAAAGCAAAGAGAAGGTGCTTTTATTGAAACCATCTGAAAGAGTCAAACAGATTCTGGGAAGTGAACAGCAAGAGATTACATCAGAGTTGACAGAAAAACTACATACAAACAACTCAGAAATCAAATTAACCAAAAAAGAGTTAAGAAATGAAAGCAATCAATTCCACTTAAGTAACAGGAAATGACAATAACATCATACCCGTACATAGTTTACTACATATACTGTTTAAGCCACTTATCCATATGTAATTTTTCAAAGAAAACGGAAAGATTTATTTCCAATTGATTACTAAAATGCATGAGAAAGTCTAAATGAAAATATTAATAATCTAATAAATGCAAACTGCAATATAAAGGATCAAAGTTGTTAAAGAAGCCAACATTCCAAGTACTTTATAAAATTTGTACGAAATGCAAAGATGCAAAAACCACATAGGTAGAAGTGCCTCTTCCCTAGGGACAAATTACTCAAACAAGAAAAACATGTCATGCAACCCAAAATGAAAAAGAAAAGTCACCATAAAAGAAAGATCAACCTCAATAACAATTACAGCTGAATTGAACTCGGTACATCCAAATTCTTTATGCCTACTAAAACTCTAGCTCTTGCCTTTTATCAAAAAATAATCTGTAAACTAAGCATATGAGATAAGTAAATAAATAACTTAGGAAGGGAATTTCACATGGAAAAATTGTAAAGCCAAATAAAATTAATTTATTTAGGATTTGCACTTGTTATTTGTTTATCGCATATCATAGAAAAAGATTATTTGTTTACTTTAATTGTTCATTCTTGAATCTCTTCATTAGGTAAACAATTTTGTTTCATTTAGTTTGACTTAAAAAAAGAAATGAATGAAATAAGTCGCAAAATTAAAAAATAAAACACAGGTAAGCTAGAAATGGGAAGTTGTTTAGCTGAAGATTTAGCACAGTTTCTCTAGCCCATAATCTTAGCTCGTTAAAACAAAATAGCATAAAAGTATACAAAAGCGCCATTAACTCCAAAATCGCCAATCTGACAAATAAACAATGATGCAATCCAGTTCATAGTTAACTCAATTGTCCAACTTTCAGTTTTTGTCAAACGAATAGGATGGTTAACTTCTGAAGTCTTTTAACAATAGAAGAAAATATGGATGAATGAACTGGTTCTAACCTCCTCATACCAGGAGGTGTTTCAGGTATTTCATGCCTTCCTTAAGCAATCAGAAAGCAAAATCTAAGTTTACACGCATTAAGTAGAGAAAAATTAGTCCCATGGTAAGGATGCACAGACCAGAATCAGCACCACATGGGCATTCGAAGAAAAATACTGAAAGAACATTAGTTGAGCAAATAGAGTAACCAACGCGATCAATCAGCATTATTCAAAAGATGAAATCATAAGCGACAAGTAAGTTATCTTGCAAACAGAAACAATGGCGTAAGGATAAAATAGATACAGAACTCCAATTTTATAATTC
The DNA here is from genome assembly GCA_027563515.1 of Erythroxylum platyclados. NCBI lineage: Eukaryota > Viridiplantae > Streptophyta > Magnoliopsida > Malpighiales > Erythroxylaceae > Erythroxylum > Erythroxylum platyclados. The sequence goes on from JAOQMM010000006.1 coordinate 10,533,518, forward strand.
AACAGAGAAAACAAACCCCATAACAATCAAAACATGGTATTTAGATTGGATGGACAAAGGTACCTGAAAGCAAGGTCCAACTGCATGCAAACACCCGACGATGAGCAGCAGCTACCAAAAGGTAGAAATGAGTCTTTGATTCCTCCCCTTCAGAGACAACTTAACAGCGTACTTCGGAAGATAAACGAAAGTCTCCTTGGTGGTCGAAATTCGCGCTTCAAATCTCGCACGAGCGATGCGCAAATTTCTTGAGTCGGGAATTTAATCCAACAGATGGGAATCACTATAATTAGTGTGACTCATTGGGCAGCGAAATATTGCCCAGGCAGGCGTCAGTGAAAATAAGGCTGATGCTTAAATCAAACAAAGTCAAATAATTTGAATATCTTAAAATTTTTATTTAAGGATATAATAACTTCTTAAGGATTCTCATTACAAGTTACATAAATGTTTGATCCATATTAATAAGATATCTTTTTTTATTAGACTTATCCGGTTTAATTAGATTATTTACTGAAATATTTCATTAATTTTATATTAATTTTCTTATTTTTCACTCTAAAAATTGTATAATAAATTAATTAAAAGTTTTAACATTCTCCGTCACAAAAAATATTAATGCTCAAATATGTACTATAGAAAAATAATAGATACTAAAATAAAAATATAGAGGTTGATCTTTTAAAATAGATTTTGTTTAAAACACAATTGAAGTTCATCATTCTATCTAGTAAAGTTTTGGATACAAAAAGAAATCAAAATATGATTCATATGGGACATCGATTTAATATAATCGTGCAAACCAGATAATCTTACTAATATGAACTAGAAAATAGAATGTGACAAATTATAATGACATTTGACAAATTTAGGATATACCATATTTTGTCTATTGGTCTCAATTTATCTAAACTTTATACCAAATTGAAATAGAGAAATATGTTTTCTCTCACTGTATGCTAAAATACATTAGAGAAATATATTATTAGATTAAACTTATATCCTCTTACATCTCAAAAACTCATATGTATCTCAAGATAACTAAATGAGTTGAGAGACAAAATACCAAGGTCAAACAATAAATAAGATTAATAACATGTTATATACTTAAGATTAATACAAATCTTAAGACTTCTACATGTAAAATAAAATGTAGGATGAAAAGCTTATGATGATCATCATATGCACGATATCGTCATAATACATGAGAATAAAATTATATCTAAGGAAAATATACAATCATCTCTAACTAATAGTGTCAAAAACTTAAAATAAACATACTATAATGTCTATCGAAAACAACAGAGTGAAGTCCTTTAGTCACATGATCAACTAACATAATTAAAATATGATCCATTGTGATGTCACCTTTATAATTAAAAGTATTTATGTGATATTTTTATTGTTGTTACTAAACAACACTGCAAAAAGATTATCATAGTATAATCGAGTAGGTTTACAAACTAAATAAAAAATTTTCAAGAAATAACACTATCTATTAACATCAAAATATAATATGATGTGGATTTTCTATCATTTGAAAACATGGCAAAGTCAAAATCTACATACCAAATTCGAACTTTTATGTATGTCAATATATAATTCTTTGTCCCTCGAAGGTATGTCAAAACTCATTCAAAAGTATTTTAGTGGTTTAAACCCATGAATGCAATGTCCAATCTAGCATACACTAAAGTGATTTTCATTTTTTGTATTATCCTAGTACAAGACTAACATCAAATGGACCTCTTGTTTTTCAATAGTCAAATTATAAGTAGAGGTCGATCTCATAAGAAAAAAGTATAATTACTAAATCTAGCATTCCTACAATTATCTAGACATCAAATAAGATCAATTGATTGAATAAATTAAAACTGAACTAAAATAAATTAAATATATCGAATTGCCACTAAAAGTAATCAAATAAGTAATCAACAAAAAGAATAAGATAATCATATAGATTATACTTTATGATTGTAAAATATCCTCATGTAATGAATTATTACTCTCCAGTGTACCATCTATCCCTAGAATAATAACAAGTATCCCTATTTGATTAGCACATCTAAGATTGCCTTAACATCTGTGAAATCATATATAGATCAACTTAATATCAAAATCATCTTATCAGACTATTCCCAGTATCCCTTTTTAATTTTTAATGTTGATGCCTAAGTCAATATGCACGTAGGTTCTACACGTAAAAACTGAAATATGTCTTTACAGAAATAAGTTAGGGTTTCATCTAATCTAGATATGAAAATATTTAGTCATTAAGCATCCTTTAAATAACAAAAAACAAAGGAATAGAAAAAATTAATTGCAAAGTTATCCCCTAATGAGGACCTATATCATTTGATGTGCTTTTCTTACCTAGAATGATTATAACCTTTGATCTTGTTAAAGATAGTTGAAGGATGTGTATTATAGGGACGTTTTCTCCCTAATCAAATTTAACCTTAATTAAAAAGATGAAGAGATACAAAACAAAACAAAACTCTCCTCCTTTTAGGGTTTTTGGATTTCTTTTATCATTTGCAACCAAGATTTAGGATAAGGTCATGTCTTAGGCCATGTACTTTGCTATTTCTTTATAAGTCTTTCTAAAAAGGAACATGGGCTCTAACACACTTGCATTTTAAGTTATGTACTTCTTTTATTCTTCTCTATAACTTGACATAATTTCCCTTTACCCATGTTAGCGTGTAGTGTTATAAAAACTAAAGTTTTTAAGAGGAATATGCCCTACCAAACAATTGTGTGTCAAATCAAGTTGGATATTCTTACTAATTGTTTCTATCTATAGAAGTAGACGCCCTAACACATAGTTGTGGGCAAGGATGTGTTCAACTAAAATTGAGTTTTCTTTTGGTTTTCTCTTGAAATCTCTTTAATCCTTAGCCGACATCATTTCCTAAGCAACTTCTCTATAATTACCTAAAATATTTAAATACCCTTATATTTAGAATTTTTCTTACCCTCAAGAAAATCAATCTCAAAGCTATCAATCTAAGAAAGCTTTGATTCTAGGAAATTTCAACAACTTAATGAAAGTATACCAAAGTGATCACTATCTACCTAATCCCACCATTCCTTAAATACTTGGGTCTCTAGATATTTATACAAACTTGTAATTTAATCTCAACCTAACCTAATAATCCTTCAAATATTAACTCAATTAATTAATTTAACTATATATATATATATATATATATATATAATGAACATAAAATGAGTGAAAAAGCATCAACCAATAAGTAGTTAAAATTCATATTGAACACAAACTAGCATAACTATTTTTGAACATTTATTAAGTCTGAGAAGCTTGTTTGATATGTCATCACAAACTTTTGACATGATGGTAAATGTTACAAAGGTCTTTTTAGGCACCAAACTTATACCGTAATTTGCGTTTACTTTTTTGCATGACAATCTTACTTAGGTTCATTTAAGTAAGACTCAGTCTTTCCTTATAATGATCTTTTCACATAAATTTTGGCTTAACTTCTTAACTTTCCAACGGATCCTCTTTTTCTTAAAACAAAGTCTGTATCTAAAGTTATGGGCTAAAAACCAAGGGAAGGTTAAACCAAACTAGGATAGATCTTATATCTCATTCTCAACCTTTTTAACACCTCAAAGCAGTACTTTTAGGCCTTGAGTTTTACATAGGAATTATGGCCTAAGAAATTTTCTTAAATTTGAGCTTTGAATCATCTCATTTGGATCTTGTAAGCCTCAGATATGTCCATGTAAAGCTCTAGTGGTTAGATTGCCAATTTTGCAGAAATAAGTTTTACTTTGAACAAACGGTTGCTGGTCCAAACGAATTCAAACAACTACAAATATGGGCTTCCTTAAAATCTTGAGAAGTCCTCTAAATATTCTCTGAAGACCATGTTTAGATTTGGACTCTCCATCTATGTTAAAAATAATGGATAGCCAAAATGCTCAACTTGTTGACATGGCCATGTTGCCAAGTTATGTCTTGGTCTGTCTTCTATTGCTTCAATTATGTTCTCCAAGAAGAAGGCAAGAACAAGTTTAGTCTAAATGGCCATGTACTTTGTCTATCTCTAATCTTTTTAAAGTCTTCTCCTTAAGTCCTTAAAGCTCAACTTAAACACAAAACCCTAACAACAGTCTGGAACAAACAGATTAGAAAAGACTAAAAAATTGAACTAAAACTATCCAAAACCTAACACAAAATGCATTATATCAAATACTAATAAAATTATGTCTCTAAAGGATCATACTGTTGTTTGGCTACATTCCAAAGAAGAAATCTATAAGGAAGCTTATTTCCAAAGAATAAATCTATAAGGAAACTTATTCATTCATTTACAGTTGCTTAGGTTCTCCCACAAATGTTGTTTCTATATTGAACTTACTGAGAACTCTAATCATAGTGCATATTTCACCTCATGATGTTGATTTTTTAGTTAGGACTTTTAATTTAAATGATTTTGAGGAAGTTATTTTTGCACTAAACCTTAATAAGGCACTAAAACCTAATGGTCTCAATGCCTTTTTTCTTTCATAAAGCATAGTAGCACTAAGACTCTTATAACCAATGTAGTTCTTGAATTTTTCAGCAGAGGAAGGATGTTGAAGGAATTAAGACACTTATCTTCCTTGTTTCCAAGGTACACTCCTTAAGATCCATGAAATACTGCCATTCTATCTCATATAATAATATTATATGTTTGTTTCTAAGATGTTAAATGGTAAGATGAAAGTTATTATCACTAAAATAGTTGATGCCTCATAAGGTTCATCCTCAAAAGCTAAGTTGATAGGAGACACTATTCTACTAGTCCAAAAGCTCCTTATAAACCATATAAGAATGGTATTAAGTAAGAATTATGTCGTTAAAGTGGACTTCAATAAATCCTTTGACTCATTAGATTGGAGTTTTATCCTAAATACAATGTATGCATTCAGATTTCCTTTAAATTATATGAAATGTATTTCCTAACTTATAACCATTGTTACCTATAGTATATCAATTAATGGAGAAACAACCAATCTATTTTATAGAGTTAGAAGGCTGAGGAAAGGGGACCTTCTTTGCCTTTACCTATTCACTCGCAATATGGAATTATTGATCAAATTAATTAAGCTTGGAGTTAGTTAAGAAAAGAAATTCAAATTCCATTCCAAATGTAAGATCATGGGAATCGTAAACTTGTCCTTTGCATATGATCTTATTTTGTTCTCAAAGGTAGACTCTAACTTAGTGTATACTTTAGTGACTACTTTAAACTCTTAAAAAGTTCTTTTTTTGGTATTACCATCAATAAATAGAAGAGTCAAATGTTTCTTTCCTTTGGAGCCTATACAATTACCACTTATTTAGAGTGTATAATAAGCTTGAAATCTTCCAAACCCCCTTAACCTATCTTTAAGGTCCTAGTTTCCACCCAAAGACCCTCCTTTACATATTTCAAACAACTCAGTAAAAGATTCAACTAATAATTTGAAGGTGGTGTAGCAGGAGTTTGTCACTAGTAGGAATAGTGCAAATTGTAAACTCAGTATCAAATAGTGTCTATGTATTTTAATCTTTACATATATTATTCCTTAAAGCAATAACAAGACCATAAAGCAAATTTTAAAGAGGTTTATATGGTTTAGGAATATCTATAATCATTTCATTGCCAAAGTTAAATGGTCAACCTTTACTTAGCTGAATTTAAGGGAGGATTAGAGATCTTACCTATAAAAAGCACCAACTAAATGCAGTTTATCAAGAGGATCTAGAAGACTATGAATTAAAAAAGCTTATTATATGTAAAATTGACTGATCTACTCTTCTATTTATTTTATTTTCATTCTAAGAGCTTTTATTTATTCAATAAATAGGATTGACATAAATTGAA
>JAOQMM010000006.1:10560909-10575499 GCA_027563515.1 Erythroxylum platyclados
AACATATAGAGATATAATTTTTATTCACAAAGTTTTCCCAGATTCAAACTATAAATAGGCAGAAAATTCAGTCGAGCCCAACCCACAGGTTAGGTGGCTTGTGGCCCGACGGGCCGAAGCTGGTCGGCCCGTGGCCAAATGGGCCACGGAAGAGCCAGGTCAGCCCGACCCAACCTTTTTCTTTTTTAAGTTAAAAAACGACGACATTTTTGACATTCTGGTGGGGCCACGAGTCGACCCGAGCTCGACCCATCGCCCAGTCAACCCGGGCTAAAATCGACATTCCTAAGGAGATTGCTATTACAACTGTGTATGCTGCAAACCACAAGTTTCAAAGGCAATGCGCCTGGAGAGAAATAGAAAGAGCAGAGTTCCCTGGACGGTGTTGGGGGACTTCGAAAGCTAAGGAAGAAGCTGAGCTAGTTTCTAAATACAACCAAATCTTGATGAATATTAATACACTACTGAGACAGAAATCTAGAATGACCTGGTTGAAGGACGGTGAGAGATGTGCAAAGTATTATATGGGCTCTATTTCTACAAGGAGGAACAAGAACACCATTAAGGTGTTGGTAAATGACGCAGGCTGGAAACACAGAGGACCTAGAGGGCAAGAAAATGGTTGCATTTGACTACTTTTACAAGCAATATGGAGATGAAACTCAAGTTAGGTAAATTCCAGATGAGGTGATCACAGGAATCAAGAAGGTTGATGAAGACAACAAGAGACAATTGACCAAGGAAGTTAAAAGGGAAGTGATAAAGGATGATGTTTTTTCTATGAACATAATTCCCCAGGGCATAATGGATATAATGGAAGATTTTTTTTGAAAAACTGGGACATATTGGGAGAAGAGATTGTAGGAGCAATTCAATAGTTCTTCCAAAAAAAAGCTATCCTCAAAGAGTGGAACAAGACATATATATGTCTTATAACTAAACAAAGTAATGCAGAAAGACTTGAGCAATTCAGACCCATCGCTTGCTGCAACTTCCTATACAAGATAATCACAAAGATTTTGGCTAACAAGTTGAGATCAAGCTTGGCAAAAATAGTCAACCCTAAGCGAAATGCATTCATAAAGGGGAGGTCAGTAAGCACCAACATTCTCCTATGCCAGGAGTTAATAGAAGGGTACAACTTAAAGAGGAAAATGAAAAATTGCATAGTCAAAGTGGATTTAGCCAAGCAATATGACTCAATTAACTGGAACTTCCTCTCTAATATCATGAAAGCTGCAGATTTCCAGATTTGTTTAAGGATTGGGTAGAGGAGTGTGTTACCACCGCTTCAATGGCTATTTTGGTGAACGCTGAACCTACCAAACTGATAAAAGCAAGGAGGGGTCTCAAGCAAGAGCACCCCCTGTCCACTTACCTATTTGTTCTCTGCATGGAAGCCCTGACTACACTCCTAGCAAGGAAGATAAGAACACATCCTGAATTCCAATTCCAGCACAGATGTAAAGGCATGAAGCTGACCCATCTAGCTTTTGCAGATGACTTGTTGTTGTTTTGCAGGGCAGAGAGAAACTCCATTAATATACTTGTGCATTCCTTTGAGGAATTCCAAAAGATGTAAGGGCTGATGTACAATCCTAAGAAGAGTTGCTATGACCTTTCAAGCAATTCCAAAAGTGAAGCAGCCTACAAAGGAAGAGAAATGGGAATGAAACAAGGAAGTTTACCATTTAAGTACTTAGGAGTACCACTCTCAAAAAGAAGAGTTAGTGCAGCTGACTGTAAACCAATGCTAGACTCCATTTATGGAAGGATAAACTAATGGAGAAATAGGTTCTTAAGCTATGCAGGTAGGTTTCCACTAATAGAATCAATTCTGAGTAATGTCGCAAAGTAATGGCTCACTCATCTACCCATACCCAAAAGTATACTCAACGAAGTAGATAGGAGACTACAGGAGTTTCTATGGAACGGCTCAGAATAAGGTAGATGCAAAGCAAAGATTAGTTGGAGAAAGATATGCAAACCAAAGGAGCAGGGGGGATTGGGTTTACACTCTTCAAGGGAGTTTAATAAAGCCTGCCTAGCTAACAATCTTTGGTGGTAGTGCAGCAAAAAGGAGGACTTATGGGTGAAATGGATACATAATGTGTTCATTAAAAAATGGATATATAATGTGTTCATTAAAAATACAAGTATTTGGACATTGAAGCAAAAGCAAGACATGTCAGGGATACTCAAGGAAATCCTAAGCACAAGACAATAGATGCAAAGCCTGGTGTTCCATAAAATTAGGGATGGTAACAAAACATATTTCTAGTATGACTACTAGCATTGCAAGGGACCCCTATACAAAGTGGAAGGGCTACAACATCTGAGACTGGTGGTGAACCCTGAAACAAAAGTGAGCAGCTTAATAAGAAATAATCAATGGATTTGGCCATACCACAGCAACAGGGATGCAGAAATCATATTGGATCAAGCACCAAGATGTCAACAGAGGAACCAAGATGAAATCAAGGGGATAGTTGAAAAATCATGTGAGTTCAACACTACAACTTGCAAAATTTTTCTGCAGAATGAACAACAAACTAGAGTGAACTGGGCATAATTAGTGTGGGATAAGGATATTAGACCTGAACATTCATTTATTTTTTGGATGGGGATGAGGCGTGGACTACCTACGAAGGAAAAACTTAAGATTACCATTAATTCATTAAGCTGTGAGCCATGTATTGTATAGTAAGTTTGAAACATATCATGACTAAGCGCAGTTACACAAGGAAGATTTGGAGAGGGCTGCAAGCAGCCCTGAATTCCTATAGTTCAGCAGGTTCATGGGAGGAAATAATTTATTGGTTAGTGAAAATGAGAATGAAAACTCAGGCAGATTACAAAGTACTCAAGATATTTGGAAAGAAAGGAATTGCAGGATCTTCAGACAACAAATAAGGAGTGCAGAGCTGGTTTTACAGGAGATTACTCTACAAACCAGAATAAACATGCTAGCTAGGGGAATTGCGGATAACTTATCCACCAACATGAGGAGGAGATGGGCATTGGACTAAGTTGATCACCAGGACCCATATGACATTGTAATCTAGTGTTTTTGTATTATACTAGAACAGTTGCAGACTTTGATTGTATATAACCATTTATTAATGAAATCTCTTATTTTTTGAAGAAAAAAAGACAACTAATTATGAAGTAACATGTGAAATTAAACCAATACTAACGTTTAAACTTTTAGCTGATAACAGATGCTCAAAGTTCAGGATTCCATCTTAATGCCTATCATCTAACTTTTCTCGTCAGAACCAAAATAAGTTCATAAATTAGAAAGAAAGAACTATGAGAAAACGCTAGCCTTTCTGTAAACAAAATAAAAATAAAAGCAAGAATAAGTAGGCATCATATAAATTAGAAAGAAAGAACTATGAGAAAACGCTAGCCTTTCTGTAAACAAAATAAAAAATAAAAGCAAGAATAAGTAGGCATCATATATAAGGATAGACTTCTTTAATTCTTTCGTCCATTCTAAAACTTAACTCTCTAGAAAACAAATATAGGCATATTCATAAACCTATTATGCATTAGTTATTCAACCCATTGTACAAATGATGGAAACCCACACACATGCAGACGCAGTCAAAAAACTATCTCATGCCCAATCAAGTACTTGTAAATCAATATATAAGACCCAGCCACAGATCTTCTCATAATGAAGTAAATAAGAGACTGATTACAATAAACTAGCCATAAACATAAGCGTTTAGCGTATGCCAAGTTTGTTTATATATTACCACTTGCACTTACCATTTCTTTTTTAACTTGTTCAAATGATTGCTTGTCTAGTTTGTCAATGCTTGAACATATTGAACGGAATTTTTCAGGTGGTACTCCACATATTTCAAGCATACCATCCAACAACTTCCGATGATTCAATTTCACCTGTTAAAGAAGCAATTAGGAACAACAAGCACTTAGAATAGCTTCGGTAATTAAAATATTGCTACCAAGGATAGAAATCTTGAAGGAAAATAAGGTTCCATATTAAGATTTGAAGAGGTAATTCAACCACGCTACTCTCAGCCTATCAATTTCAACGAAGTATAAATAGTTAGATAACTCAAACATAATCCTCTTCTTCTCCCTTCTCTTCCACTTGCAATTTTAGCTTCTATTAAACCTAATTCATCCTTTTGCAAAGCGACTACATCATTTAATGCTAGGGGATGTGCTACAAGCTATAGATGCCAATATCAATAATCATGGAGATGAAGCCAAAACATAGTCAACCTTATGAACATAATGAAGAGGAAGCAACATAGTTAGTATAAACACCTCATAATCTCCAATATCAAGCTCATCAAGCAATTCGGTTAAAATTCTAACGATCTCAAAATCTGGCCCCATGTCTTCATATTGACCAGCAATGTCAAAGTCACATTGATAGAATTCGCGATATCTTCCCTTAGATGGGTTATCTCTTCGGTAAACCTTTGCTAGTTGATACCTTTTGAAAGAAGTGATCCCATTCATTGCCACATACCTAGCAAATGGAACTGTTAAGTCGTATCGCAGGGAACAAAGCTCTCCACCCTGCAATAGCAAAAAATTAATTACAAGCTTTAAAAGCTAGATACTATTGAGGAACTAATCAAATCCGCTATCAAGGGAAAAAAGGAAACAACTGAAAATAAGAGAAACTTACAATTGCAAGTCCGATCAGCAAAAGACAAAAAATATTTGCTAATGACTAACAGAAATTAATTAAAACAAAGAAAAGCAACAAATCCAAAACTTTGTTGTTCCATGAAATTGAGCAAAATGCACAATCTCAATTCAATTAGAAGAAATATATGCTCTTTGGTAAAAAAAAATGTATATCTTCCCATGATAGAAGTAGCAGTACCTAGAGAAACTAAATGGACAAGAAGTCCATCATCACCCAAGAAAACAAGTCCAAATAGGAATTTCAACTTATATTTCCTCTTTTAGTTTTCCCAAAAGAAGAAAATTACATTTATGACTATCACAACATCAACATAAAAAGTTAAAAAAAGGAACATTAAACAATAAATTAATATAATAGGATGTTACAATCATGTATTACCTGATCAGCAAGATCATAAATCAATTTTGAATCATCCCCATATTTTCCCATAAGTGTCTCTCTCAATTCAAAAGCCGGAGTATCAAGTGCTGTGCCACCATGTCTCTTGAAAACTTCCGTTATAATTGAAAATGCTCTCTCTCTAATTGTCATTTGTTCCTTTGCAAAATCACGTGTACCCTAAAATTTAGATGGTATAGATAAAATTAGACAAGGAGAACATTCAAGCCAAAAGATGTATGAGATGAAGTAATTTGACCATCATAACTACCACATCACATATGAAAAAACACTAAGCATGATTCTGTCATCATTAGGAATTCTCAAACACAACAATGGTATCAAAATGAAAAGGAATAGAATATCATAATGATGTATACGACAAGTATTAGTATTGTTGGCTAGTCAATTAAAATGAAATGTGGACCCCAAAACCAAGTCAAAATCCAAAAGTTGTGAAGAGGGAAGAAAGATAATTAATAAACAATATCAGCTAAATCATATAAGAACCAACTTAATGTACAACATTCCAACCACAAACTCTCGCCTGTTTTAAGTAGTAGTGATGACTATCCACCAACTTTTGCCACCACTAGTGATTTCTACAATAGAATAAGAAAAAAATAAGAAGTTCAAATAGTTTTTATTGATTAACTTGAGGAGTCTATGAGGTCAAGAATGTTTATTCTATCAATGAAATAAAGAAGGTCATGGAACAAGTAATATGCTTTTGTGATAAAATTCCTCTCACATGCTAAAGACGCAAAATTAACTATCATACCTTTTGAAGAGTACTTGAAATACAATATTACAGAACAAAATATCATGCTTTGAGTGTCACAAGTATACAAAATATTACCTTAGGAAGCTTGGGAAGCCTTCTCGTCTCATTGCTTTCCACAATCTCTCTCACTTTATATGCCAAAGCATCAAACTCTAGTCCCTTTGGGTCAAAAAACAACAAAAGGGCCTCTACCCATCTCTCTAATAACTCCAAGCCCTCCCCAGAACCATGCTCTTTGCTCCGCAACGAGTCCTTAACAAAATGCACAATCACACTAGTTCCTTTTCCTAAAACCACCTTCTTCTTTCTCTTCTCACCTTTCTTTTCAACATTGGCATATCTGCCATTGGCTTCAATGCTATCACTATTCTTTGCACTCAAAAGCTCTTCTCCCTCAAGTGCAAATAATGATGTCAGACCCTCCCAAGCAACAATCGTCCACACAATTCCCAACAAAGCATTCACTTCATGGACCAATTTCCCATAATTTTCCTCATTAAGCAAATCCAGAGCCAACTTAAAAGAATTTCTCAGAACATCTTCACTAGGGCAGTTCTTATCAAACAAAGCCAGCAAACTATTTCTCAAGCATTCCCTCCCTACCACATCCAAATTCATTTTGGCCCGACATAAACTGCATTTACCCAAATTCCGGAGTGCCACAGCCAAGGAAAATACGGTTGTGCCCACTGCCTCCCCATCTCCATGTTTTCCACTTCTGGAACCAGAATTAAACTCTGCTCGCGTCATAGAATGTAATGCCTTCACCACTTCCCTCAGTTTCCCATTAATTTTAGGAATTTTGGACAACCACTCACTCTCAATTTTTCCCACTAACTTAGACCCAGTGACCAACACTTTGATGTCACTAACTACCCCTACTCTATCCTTGTCAACATGACCATCCCCTCCGTCTATAAAATTGAAAGCCGATAAATCACCCTTCACAGCCTCACAGGACAATGCAGCGACTGCGTCAACAATTGATGTCAAAGCCGCAGCTTCGTGGTCCAGAATTGCACAAATTCCATACAAAACGGAGTCTTCAGTCAATCCAATGGTGTTCAAATCCAGGGTTTCCGATTCCGAATTCAGAGTATCACATATGAGAGAAAGAACGGTAGCAGAATTGGAGGAGTGAATGAGCTTAATGAGAAGAAAGGTAAGAGAGGCGCGAACTTCAATAGGAGTGAGGGACTTGAGAAATGGGAACTGGGGTTGGTTGAGAGGGTTAGGGTTCTGGGTGTGATTGGAGAGTCTGTCAAGGACCGAAGAGTCGATGCGTAGCTGGGAACGGCGGGTGGCGACAGAGTAAACGGAGGCAGAAGAGAGGGAAGAGCCCTTGCCTCCCACGGTGATGACTTTCACTTCGCCTCTCTCTGCCATTTTCCAAATACACGGAGAGGCAGAGGGAGATAGAGTGAGTTCTTGTTACTATCTTACGGCGTATTAAGTAACTGTTCGATTTTAGGGTTTCAGCCGGTTAGAACTTAATACAGCTGTTAAAGCCTTGTCTAAGCTTTTTGTCCTTTTTCTGCTTTCATGCCGACAAAAATAGGTTTAAATTCGTAATTTTTCGATTTTTTTTAGTTAATTATTTAAAAAATCTCAAATTTTGGATAATTTTTTAATTATAACTTAAACTTAAAAATAGCAATAAAATGTCTAAATTTTTAATTTTTTTCAATTCTAACTCATCTTACAATTATGTTGGCCGACGTGACTCTGTTACATATCACTGGACTCTGACTAATCGAACATGTCAGTGTTATTAAGAAGAGATCGCCTGTTTTGTTATCGCCTGATTAACAAAACAACGTCATTTCTTGCCCTTAGTTAAACTACGTTCTTTCACTTATTATCAAATGTCACTCTCTTCTACGTCGATAGCTCCAAAAGTTTGTAACTAAAATCCCTAATCTCTTATTCTCAATCAATAACCCAAAGAAACGAAACTATGTAACTAAAATCCCTAATCTCTTATTCTCAGTCAATAACTCAAAGAAACGAAACTAAAATCCCTAATCGTGCATGGGTGCTTCTTCTGCCTTTCTCTTAAGCTCCACCACTTTCTTCTTCAAAGCTTTACCTTTCTCTCCCTCTGTTAACTCTCTCACAAGCCTTCCCACCTCATCTCTCTTTGCACTGTCATCCATCTTTATTCCAATGCCAAACTCGTTACAAACAAACCAGCAGTTAGGTTGATGATCTGCAAAGAACGGCCAACAAAGAATTGGAACCCCATTGCAGACGCATTCCAAGATTGCGTTCCAACCCACTTGAGATATGAAGCTATACTATCAAAGTTTAAATAGATAACAGAATTGGGTTCTTCAGAATCTAGCCGTTTAACACACTCGGAATCTTCTTTTCACAGGTTGAGACTAAAGTTCTCGAGTTTATCATCTTTAATCTCATCGATAACGGATTAAAGAGGCCCTATGGTATATACATGAGGATCAAAGTTTAAATAGATAACAGAATTGGGTTCTTCAGAATCTAGCCGTTTAACACACTCGAAATCTTCTTTTCACAGGTTGAGACTAAAGTTCTCGAGTTCATCATCTTTAATCTCATCGATAAGGGATTAAAGAGGCCCTATGGTATATACATGAGGATAGACATCGGAATGGCCTCGTGTAACGTTGTGAATCAAGGAATCAAAGGTGTTGTAAAAGACAGCAGAGGCTTTATGAGTTGCATCTGCTTCCTTAACGAGTAAATCCATGAGAGGGTCATTATCCTCCCTAATTCTCATAAAAGTTGGCAGATACTTGAGTCTTACATCGATGGTACTCTCCAAATAACCATTTGTCAGGTAGCTTGAATATGTTATATACAAATAAATGGGATGGGTAGTATTGACCCAGGTCTTGTCTGCCCCAAGGCCGACAACCTGAAAATTATAAATAAAAGGACGTCATTTATATTTAATCATATAAAAAAACCATCCCTTAATTGATTTAAAGAAATAAGCATATTATTTATTAGATTTCAAACATTTTATTAAAATTTAAAATAAAAAAATATTGAAAAAAATATGAATTCAACTTTATATTAAACTTTCATAAGTGTTTCATTAAGTGAATTGTCTTAAACACATCCAATGATTAAATTGAAAAGTAATGCTCTAATCACTACATTCCTCTCCCACTCCAAACTTTTGGTGGATCAGTTGTTTTGATCTTTCAACTAGCCCCTTAACCACTTTAGCTGCAGTTACAATTTCTTTGATCAAACCTACTCATTGACCTGCATACATAGCGATGCTTTAAATGTCTCTGATAGCCGTCGCATTCGGAACAGTACCACTAAACCAATGAACTAGGCAACCAAAAAGAAGATAGATAGATAATGATGATAAAATAGGCAACCAAAGCTAAACCATATGATATAATCTATTACTCTCTCAAAAGGTTCAACTGTTGATGTCTGTGACCAATTGAATTACAAAATGCACGGAGATGTAATTAATACCATAAGTTCCTGATAGACCATCAAGCATGTCTATGTTAAAGATGCAAATGGTTATCCTTGCAAACTCTCTTTCAATATCTAGAAAAGATGATGCGTATATGGACAAGGAATACTATATTCTAATTCAAGCACATGTAGCTTAAACCTATTTAATATACATTGAAACTAATGTCACTGAGCATGACAAAGCAATAATATATTGCACGTACTGCATTTCAATGGGTTAAAAGTTCTAATTAGCCAAATGGGATACACAAAGACTTACTTGAGGAACCACCTTCACACTAGCTTGATGCACTTTATATACAAATTCCTTCGTACAGTCACCCCAATAGACTTGCAAAATTGCGACCTTTTCATCAAGTATAGCCTTCACATTTTTTTTGTGGGGAAATGTCAAAACGACACTAACCCCAAATGGTTTATCAGTTAAGCTTCGAGTTTTCCTTATTAGCTCTCTTAAGCAATATGGTGACTCCAGGAAAAAGTGAATTGAACAAAGTCATCTTCTAGTCTCAATTCTGTTTTTCTTCCTTCTTTTCATTCTCCTTAAACAATAGATTGTAAGACTGAAAACTGCTAACGTAGCCCATTGAAATGAAGATCCAACTTTTATTCTTTTAGTGATATTAGTGATTAGCTGTTGCAATTTATCAACCAATTTGCTGGTGAAATAAGGTAAGAAAGTTCGGTAGCCATTTTACATATCCAATGTTGTCATTAAGTAAAATTTTACAGCTATATCCATATATGGTTACTTAACCAGCTATCGCTACAAACTCGTACAAAAATGATTTCTAATTTCAAGTTGTAAAAACGACTATAATATTCAATATCCATTCTGTATCATTAGATTATGCCTCATCTACTGAAGCAATTAAATATGTCACAACACTGTGTTGGATGGTTGATCTTCATAGACAAGGCAGTGAATATGCATTCACACTAGCTTTGTCTATTCTCATTATAATAACCAACCTAATACATAAGGCTTGAACATATCAAACAGAACAAGTAGAATATTTGCAACTTTCAGTGAACATAGAGTATAATAATAATAATGAGAATTAAAAACATTAGAAAATAGAGTATAATAATAATAATCAGAACTAAAAACATTAGAATGAAAAGAAGAAAATTATCACTAGTGCAGAAGATTTGCAACTTTCAGTGAAAGTTTGAAAACATAGGTGCTATCTGATTCAACTAAGAACTGTGTTGCAAAAGGGATGAATATGCATCTCCAACTCCATTTCCAAGCTTTTGATTCATCACATGGAAGCAAGATAAATATAGCAATTGAAGAAAAGAAAAAAAAACACATGCGAGAGCAGATACGAGAATTAGTACTCAATCAGGAGCTCTGAGTAATGCAAGTCCACCAGCATTAGCAACTGCAGCAACAAGCTCAGGACCAGAAATATTAAGTCCCAGTGGAGCCTGTACAATCTCATATTCAAAACCCAGAATCCCTCTCCAATCCATCTCTGTCTACTACCTCTTTATGTTCAAACAACGTTAAAGACGGACAAAAGCCTCAAAGCTGAATGTACATATAAATGCTCCAAAGTGGAAAAATCGAATCTTTTATTGAAGTTGACCCCTAAAGTAGTCGTCTTTCACTGCTCTTTCTCCTCAAAACTTGACCCTGAGCCATTCCTGAAACAAACAATCAACATCTTCATCTTGAGTTAAAGTTGGGGAAATGAAATAACATTGAAACTAAAATTCCAAAAAGAAAGAAAAAATCAAATAGCAAATCAAGAACAAGCACAAATAGAGAGGGAGAGGAACAATCGTATCCTAGACAGCGCCACAGAAGGCCCGACAATGAAAGTCACAAAATCACAAACTTCCAGTTCTCTCCCGACGACGAAACCACTCCCTTATGAAGCACCCACTCACGAAAGAACGTTTATTGGTTTGATGGAGCAATTCAGCTTGCGATAGACGAAGCACCCACACACGATTGGGGATTTTAGTTTCGTTTCTTTGGGTTTATCGACAAAGAAGAGATTAGGGATTTTAGTTATAGACTTTTGGGACTATCGACAGAGAAGAGATTAGAAGAAGAGAGTGACATCTAATAATAAGCAAAATAACATCGTTTAACTAAGGCCAAGAAAACACATCGTTTCGCTAATCAGGTGACCTCCTCGTAATGACGCTGATGTGTTTGATTAGTTAGGATCTTGTGACACATAGTAGAGCCACGTCAACCAACATAACGGTAAAACTAACGTTAGGCTAGAATTAAAAAAATTGAAAGTTTGAGTATTTTATTGCTACCTTTTTACGTTCGAGCTATAATTGAAAATTTTAAAAAAATTTAAGATTTTTTAGTAATTAACCCTTTTTTAATTGTAACCGTAATAATTTGAGAATTCATAAATTTAAATTATTTCCAATATAATAAGGCATTGGTTACTTTTAAAAATTTTCAAAATACTTGACACGTCTTGTAAGTTTTTCTTAATAAATTTTAAATTAATAAAAAATAACAGTCATTTAAATTTGAAAAGTACAAATAAATTAGAGTTTGAGAACTTGGATAGCTCTTTTTATTTTTCTTGATAACGTTAGGGAAATTGATTATCTTCTAAAGGATTATTTAACTTTAATGTAAATTATAATTACTATTATAATTGTTAAAAATACAAAAATGAATTATTAAACATGTTTGATTTAAAGTGGTTACGAGAAATTAAAAAATGAAGTAGATTAGAACTTACGAGAAATTATATCAACAATTGGAAACTAAAGATAAAAAAAGGATTTGTTTAATTTGGCAAGAGCTAAGGAACAGAAAGTGAGAGATTTAGATCAAGTTCGTTGTATAAAAGATGAAGTAGGGCAGGTGTTTGTGGTTAAAAATGACAGAGATAATTCTATAGCCTTTTTAATGAAGACGTAGAGGATAATATCTCTTTAGGTGATCTTAGCACATCTGAGGGGTATCATAACTTTACTTGTAGCTAGCAAATCACACAGGAAGAAATTAAAAGAGCTTGGAGGGAAATAAAGAGTGAAAGTGCATTAGGGCTTAATGAAAAACTCATAGAGGTGTGGAAAAGCCTAGGCGAAGAGAGTCTTGAGCCTAGGCGAAGAGAGTCTTGAGCCTAGGCGAAGAGAGTCTTACTCGACTAGCCATCACATTCTATCAAAATGTTGGATGAGTGGAGACTTAGTATGCAAATTCATCTATATAAGAACAAAGGGGACATCCAAAATTGTAACAACTATAGAGACATCAAACTACTTAATCATAGGAGAAGATGATTGAGAAAAGAGTGAGACATGGTGCACCTATCTTGAATAACCAGTTTGGTTTCATGCTAAGAAGATTCATGATCGAAACTATACATCTCCTTAGCAGATTAATGGAATATTATAAGGAAAGACAACTTAACCTAAAAATTATTTTTATTGACTTATAAAAGGCTTATGACAAGATATTTAAGGAAATCATATGGAAGTGTTTAGAAGTTAAGAGAGTTTCTATGATCCACATACAGGTTATTAGTGATATGTGTGAAAGTGTAAAGATTAACGTAAGGATGATAAAAGGAGATATTGGGCATTTCTCTATCAATATCATGCTACACCAAAGCTCCTCGTTGAGGCCCTTTCTGTTTGTAATAGTGATGGATGAGCTTACCAAGAATATCCAAAGAGATGTGTCTTGATGTATGTTATTTACTTATGACATTATTTTAGTAGATGAGAAAAAATAGAGTGTTAATGTTAAGCTAGAACTTTATAAGGATAAGATGGAGTTGAAGAGTTTTAAATTGAGCAGGACTAAAATTGAGTACTTAGAATGTAACTTTTCGGGTCATAAGATGGCTTCCGATATAGAGATAAAGATTAGTTCAGAAATTATAGCATAAAAAGAGTGCTTTAAGTATTTAAGATTTATCATTCAAAGTAATAGAGAGCTTGATGAAGACATAGTTTACCGTATTAGATCAAGGTGGCTTAAATGAGGAAGTGTATCAGAAGTTTTATGTGAAGACATCTTAATGCTCCAATGAGAAATTGTGAGAAAATTGTACTTAGAAAATATAAGAGGAAAAAAAAAAGGGCCAAAGAAGAACTAGAAGGAGATGATCATGAATGATATGGCTCTGATGAAGGATTTCGTCCTTAATAGAAAACTTTAATGTACTAGGATACGCATAAAAGACCTCACATAGAGAGATCCTTCTCTTCTTCATAGGTCCTTTAAACATTTTCCTTCGAGTGTTGTGTCTTATATTTATCCTAAATACTTAATCTATAGTACTCTTCCATTGTTATTTAGCTTAAATGTTTTCTTATCTAACCTAAACATTTTCTTACAACGACTTGTTTGTTTTATTTATTTATTTGTCTTCTTTCTTGCTAGTATATTTATTTTCTTAATTTATCTTTTTTTGTCATTTACTTTGTTCTATATATATTGTATTACTTTTTTTATATTTATATTTGTACGTATTTATTTAATTGTATTTTAATTTGTATTTTATGTATTATTATTATCTTTTCATTATTTTTTAATATTCATCTTTTATTATCTTTCATTCATTATTTTTATTTTATCTTTTATTTTTATTCTTTACCTTATTCTATCTTTAGTGTATTATTCATTTCATTATTTTTATATTTTATTTGTAAGTATTTATTTATATTTATATTTATATTTATTATTATTATTATTATTATCCTTTATATGTATTTTTATTTTTCTAATATGTATCTTTATTATCCTTTCTTTTTATATTAATTTTATTTTATAGTATTTATTATTTATTATAAATATTTTAGCTTTTTTTCCTGCAAACAATTCTTAAAAAAACTCTTTTTTCTTTTGTCTTTTTTCCTTTTTTTCTATGGATCTATCGAAAGTAATCTTTTTACTAGTTATGGATAAGGTTGTATACTTTTAAACCTCTTTAGGCCTCCTTAGACCTTACATCTCAGTAGAACTTCTACTACAATGTTGTTGTTTGATTTAAAATGGTTAGTATTTTTTGTTTTTAAATTAAAAAACTATAATTATTATTTGAAAATTATAAAAAACACAAATTTTTTTATGGGTTTTAGTAATTGATTGAAAAAAAATTTCTCTTCTTTCTATTTCTTTTTTTCATTTTTACTCTTAAATCTTTCCTTATTTATAGTTGCTATTATGTTTATAATTATTATCATTACCTCTACCCTGACTTCCACCTTGTCCACCACCACCATGCCTATAGTCATTATTAAGATCG
>JAOQMM010000006.1:10656810-10669790 GCA_027563515.1 Erythroxylum platyclados
TTTATAACACACATTCGAAAATATAGCAAAAATGAGTTTTGGTATTATAAAAAAATGGTTGGCAAGACTTTATTTCTATGATTGCTTGAGGCCATACAATCCCTTTTTCAATTTACACACAATATGAGTAGCTAAGTTATTCTTATAACCCGATGGAACTCCATGTATATCTCCTCCTCTAGATCTCTATGTAAGAACGCATTCTTGACATCGAATTGTTGCAAATCCCAACCAAAATTAGCTATGAGTGACAACACTATCCACCTCAGTTGTCTAGTTCACCTATTGTATCCCTCCCTTTGGAAATCCCTAAAAAAGGGATAAAGAGTTGGTCCTCAACTCTCGTAGGGTTCTTTCTTAGCAAAAGACTAGCCTTCCCATTGATCAAAGCTTAGGCTATAAAACATTGGAAATCAAAAGACCTAGTTGATGTGCTTCTCAGTGAAGAGGAGATGTTTTTGTTTAAGATTTCATCAAATACTGGCACTCAAGATGTATTAAAGTATAGACCTTGGCACTTATCCAACGTTCCTCTATTCTTACAAACCTAGAAACCTAGGAGATGCTTGGATTAAAGCATTTATAAGCAAGTCCCTATTTAGGTAAACTTCCATGAAATTCCACTAGAGTATTGGTCCACTAGTGGGCTTAGTTACCTAGCTAGCTTCATTAAGACGCCATTTTGTATGGATGAGGCAACAACTTCTAGGTCGAGGATAGGGTATGCTAGGCTATGTATTATGATAGAAATGAAACAAGACTTGCCAAAGACAATCCCCTAAGTGGAGGATTCAATCAAGGTCTCTTGCCAATGGATGCCTTCACTGAGACAACAAGGCAAAGTTTGGCGTGCTACTGGTAAGAAATTCACTAGTGGTGACTATTATGAGCTTATGAGATTGTCAAAAGAATTCCCTATAAGCCACCAAGCAAATGTTGCTAATGCTCCTAATGATCCTTCTGATTTTTGCAAATTGAATAAGGAAGCTCCTAGTATTTGTGCTATCAATGATACTACTATTGTTGAAACATCAAGGTATCCAAGGTGAAGACATAATAATCAACAATGCTCTACTTTGTTTTGTGCTAGGGAAATGAGACCTCAGGTTACTTAAACTTCTAGTAATTAGACTTTAGACATGTATGCGGCTACATAAATGATAACTCCCTGACCAACTTCTTTGCTTTGCCTACAGATGGTTTTAAAACAGTTGACAGAAGGAAATCAAGCCAAAAGGTAGAAGTTAAGAGCTCTTATATCAACCCCAACCTCTCCAAATGACAATCATAACCTGGAACACTAGGGGCATTAACAACCCTATGAAGCAGCAAGTTGTTTTTGATTACATAAATGTAATAAAGTCGAGCATTATAGGTGGTTCAGAGACCAAGCTCAAGGCTGAAAAATGTAAGAGTCTTTGGTTTTTTAACAAAAGTTGGAAGGTCAATACCAATCATGAGGCTGATACCAATGGTAGGATTATTATTGGATATGACCCAAGTAAGATCAACATCATTAGCTCCACAATTTCTAACCAATGTGTCCACCTACAAGCTAAATTGTTAAGCTCAAGTTTATTAATGATTTCATTCATCTATGCCTATAATTATGCCTTTTAAAGGAATGCTCCGAGGAATTCTCTTAAAGATGTCTGTGACTCCTTTGACACCCTTTGGTTAATCCTATGAGATTTTAATGCCACCTTACTTGCATCTGAGGCTGAGGGAATCAGATGCAACAAGATCCCTTGCAATGATTTCAAATCATATATTGCAAATATTGAAGTCACAGATCTTAAAGCTAAAGGATGCTTCTTTACATGGTGCACTAGGCAAGAAGGGAAATGGATGATGAGGAAGAAGTTGGGTAGTGCTCTAGTTAATCAAGCCTGGTTAGAAAAGTTCCCTAATAGCAAAACCATCTTTAGCACCACTCTTAATTCTGATCACTCGCCTATTGAGGTTCATAACCTATCAAGCTTGCATAAAATAATCCCCCCCTTTAGGTTCTTTAACTTCCTATGTGAGGTGGAAGGCTTCCACGATGCCATTATTAAAGGGATGAGCCTAGAAGTCTCAAGGTTTTAACTTTGTAAATGCTACAAGAGCCTAATGGAAGCCAAGATTGAGCTGAAAAAACTTAGCACTAACTAACACCCTAGCACAGAGCTTGAGGTCGCAAGAACTAGAGATATTCTTCTCTCAAACTAGAGAATTCTTTATGATTCTCCAGGGAACATTACTGCGTAACATAATGAGAAAGTTGCTCTTAGGAACTACTCAAAGACTTTGAAAATGCACTATTCTCTTATAAAACAGAAGGCTCGGAGTACTTTAGTTAAAAGAAGCTAACAATAGCTACTACTTTCACAAAGCACCCCTGGCTCAAAGGAACTATATTGGTCACATCACCCAGAATGGATGATAGTAGTGTGATTGAGAATCAACCTCACCTATTGAATCATGCTTTTGAGTTTTTCAAGAAAACTTTGGGGTCTCAAGCTTCTAACTCCTCTTTAGTGCTTGCTATCAGAGCCTTCATCCCCAAGCTTCTGACAGGTTCATATTGTGACCTTCTCACTAAGCCATTTTCCGCGTAAGGACATTGAGAAAGATTTGTTCAGGTTAAACCCTCACAACGCACCTGACCCTAATGGTTTCAATGTTCTTCTTTTCAAGAAAAGTTGGGCCATAATCAAGCCTCAAGAATGCAAAGTTGTCTTGGAATTCTTCTCCAATGTGAAGCTGCTCAAAAATTTGGAACAATATCAATTTGTGTCTGATTCCCAAGGTTACCAATCCTACCTTTATAAAGGAATTCAAGTAAATTGCCTATTGTAATACTCTTACTTGCCAACAGATTGAAGATGGCTCTCTCTCACTTCATTGATTCCACTCAACCAGCATTCATTGATAGGAGATCAATTGGAGACAATATCATTCTAGTGCAAGAGCTTCTAAAAAACCACCACAAAAAGGGTCCAGGGAAAAATTGCGCAATGAAAATTGATCTACATTATGCATTGACTTCGTGGCTTAGGACTTCATCATTCATGCTATAGAAGCCATGGTTTCCTACCACTCTTCGTAGCTTAGATCAACTAGTGTATAACGACCACTTCTTATAATGTCGTTATAAATGTTGAAGTCTCTTGCCTTAGCAAATTCCTTCTCTTATTCAATAAGATTTCAGGCTTGGAGGTTAATAGAGAAAAGAGTTTCATTATGGTCTCTTTTGATGCACCTCAATTTGTTCAATACCTTGCATCTCCGATTAGTTGCAATTTGATTAGCTCGCCTTTTAGCTTGGTTGTACTTGTATTGTTTTGACTTTAACTTGTTGTAATACTTTTGGTTTTTGCCTAGTAATATATTCTCTTAAATTCCAAAAAGAAATACTAAACCAAATTATAATTGTTATAGTCTATCTTCAATTTGTGAAGTCGAATTCAATTTAAGTTTGGTTATGGAAGATGTGATTGCATAGAAATCGTGTATAATCTCAATCTTAACCCCTCTCTTTTCTTCTACTGTAAGGTATACATCTTCGCACACATAAATGCAAAGACAAAGTAAATCCTGCTATTGTCAATTGTAGGAAAGGCTTCGCATGTAAGAGCCATAGATATCATATTCAGAAGTAGCTTGCATGAAATGACATAATGTTAAGAGTTTTCTACTTCAATATCATATTCAGAAGTAGCTTGCATGAAATGACACAAGAACAAAAACCAAACAAAGGGGAGAAATGCAGTATACCTGTCTAGAAAGTACATTGCTTTTCTCGCTAATGAAACCTACAGGCTAAAAAAACAAGAATATCACAAATTTGATGAGAAGTCAATAGTTGGAAGAAACAATATGACGTTATTTTTCATAAGTAGAAGAATAAAAATTAACATAAGAATCACTTACCAACTGCGGATAGCACACATCCACCACTGCGTAACGATTCTCCTATAATAGAAGTGATTACGACAAAAAAAAGCCACCAAGTTTGAGAAATACTCAAAACAACAGGAGATTCCCAACAAGATTATTAAGATGAGCCACACACATAATACAAATAATACTAATCAAAAGTCACTAAACAAAAGATATTTTCAACTTATGAATTAAGACCCAGCAGCATATAATTGATTAAAAAAGGGATAAAATTCTGAAACGAAACCAGCAAATGAATGAAGAAAAAGAGATTGAAATAAAGGTTACCTGTTCAAAACCAAGAACAAGATTTGCCCATTCTATGTTCCTTGTAATCAGCAAATTGGATCTAGCAAGAAGAGGTGCAACCATGGCCTGAAAATTTCAAGGGATGTAGAAAAGGTCAATTACGTTTCAATGCCAGCGTTAGAAAATTATTTAACTAATACGAATTCTCAAATAGTAATCAACAAACAATAATTGGACTAAGGGAAACACAGTGGAGCATAACTTGTATTTTCATTGGCTACTCAACTCTACTTCACCTGGTGTAAATTTCAAACTACATATAACACTTTCCTCCACCCTTTTCAATCTAGTAAAAACACTTCAGTAAGCTATATGGTATCCTCTCCCACTACTTCATGTCACATAATTTTATAGTCTATTGTCCTTTATTTGTGATAGGTTGATTGTTAAGCTCTTCTACTCAAGAAGGAAGAAAAAGGGCCTAAATAATTTAGATGAGAGCAACAAGGTTGGAAATTAAAAGAAAAACCATCATTCCTAGGATTGCTATTGAAGGGCTGCTTTTTTTGTTATTTCTACTTTATTAGTTGTTTGTTTCGTTTTCTAGTAGGATTCTAGAAGGCTAAGGTGACATGGTTGATAGGGAAGGATGTCAGGTCAAGGTATATTTTGATAGCAGAGGGGAGTGAGGAGGTATGCATGAGGTACTGAGTAGAATGTGTGTGAGGAGAGTGGCACCTCTCGAATGTTGCATGAGATTACCTTTCTTATCAATTTTCACCTCTAATGAAAGATATGCACTACTAGCAGCAAACCATTCCTGTTTCTTTTCTTCTTTTCCTCTATTTCTTTATTCTAAATCCTACTTCTTCTTTTTCTTATTCTATTGCTCTATTGAGGGATCTAACAAATCTAATAGCAGAGTAAGTTCCAAATCCTAGGGCCTGCTAGTGACAAGGATGGAAGCAAGAGGAGAAAATATGGAAGAGAAGCTACAGTGATCGAGAGTCATCTGTCTCACCTTGACTCCTCAGTTTCTTTTTTAAACCAAATACTAGATGAGGTCTTGAACGCCCTTTAAAAAAGTGCCATCTCTGTAAGAAAATGCATAGTAGAGTCAAGTGGGAACAGAACTCCCAACCCAATAGAGAGTCCGATGACATAGAAGACTCATGGAACAGAGGGATCTAACACTAATGCTTCCGTGTACAACAACAAGTACAATCAAAAACTAAAGATGCCCACATATGATGGGAAGGACAGCCCGACCTTATGGGTCTTTCAAGAAGAGAGGTACTTTGTTGTGAATAAACTAAGAGAAGTAGACTTGATGCTAGCTTGGCATAATTGAAATGGGTGGAGAATCGGTAGCTTATACTGACATGGGATGAGTTAAAGAACCAACTTCTAAGAAGGTACTAGCCAAAATGCAAAGGGACTCATCAACATTGTCTCTAGTCACTGCAGCGGACATCCACGGTGGTGCAGTATCGGAAGGAGTTTGAAGCATTAACTTTTCTGTTAAAACACTTAGATGATGACACGTTGGTGGCAGTATTCCTTAATGAGCTTGATGAACGTGTTAAAGAGGAACTAATGAAGATGAATTGCACTAGGCTATTAGAAGTAATGGAGCCAGTCGAGGGGGTAAAAGAGGGTAATGTAGTTCTAAGCACAATCCAAAACAATGATGCAGCCAAGAGGTTAAAGAAGACCCAAACTAATTGGAGCCCGACTAGACCACCTAGATCAAACCTACACGAATCCAACCAAACATTAATTCAATAACCCACCAAACTACCAACACGACAAACTCACCCCCAAAAATCATAGCCAGTACTCCCAATAACCTCAATTGAACCTTCATATGAATGTCAACAGTTGAAATTCAAACCAAGAGAAGGAAGGGGCTATGCTTCAAGTGCGATGAGAAATATTATATTGGGCACAAATGCAAAACGCAGGAATTGAAAGTCTTCGTTATTCTTGATGACAAAGCAAAAGACGAGCTAGGGGCAGATAAGGGACAACCAAATGCTAAAATGTTGATGTAGGTGAGGGAAGTCCATTTGACATTGAATTCAGTCATTGGACTAACCTCTCCACACTTGATTAAACTTCGAGGAGTGATAGGGGACTAATAATTAATCATTCTCATAGATTGTGGGGCTAATCATAACTTCAATGATGAAAAGTTGGTGACAAAGTTGGGCATCTCAATCAAAGAAACAGCAAGCCATATGGTAGCTATGGGAATTAGTGCACTAGTATTGGGCAAGGGGATCTGCAAGGGGGTTGTACTTCAATTATAGCGTTATGATAGTAGGAGACTTCCTGCCCTTCAATGTTGGTGGGTCAGATATGATTTTAGGGATCAAGTAGCTTTTTGCAATGTAACACACTGACTTCGATTGGCACTCCCTAATAATGACGATACCAATTGGGGGAAAGATGGTAGCGTTGCAAGGGGACCCTAGCCTAAACAAAATAGTTATCTCCCTGAAAACTATGGTCAAGACTATTATCCAAGAGGACCAAGGGATGGTGGTTAAGTTGGATAGGATAACCCGTTCAGAGGAGGAAGCAACAGCAACAGTACAAAATCTAAAGAAGGCTATGGTGCAACTACCAGCACTGGCTCTTCCTAATTTTGATGAACAGTTTGCTAGAGACAGATGTATCAAGCTTGGGACTAGGGGCAGTGTTGATGCAGAAGAACCGACCCTTAGCTTTTATCAATCAAGCTTTAAAGGGTTAGGCTCGCCTAAAGTCAATTTGCAAAAGGGAGCTCA
Source organism: Erythroxylum platyclados (assembly GCA_027563515.1). Taxonomy (NCBI): domain Eukaryota; kingdom Viridiplantae; phylum Streptophyta; class Magnoliopsida; order Malpighiales; family Erythroxylaceae; genus Erythroxylum; species Erythroxylum platyclados. The sequence goes on from JAOQMM010000006.1 coordinate 10,663,776, forward strand.
TGGCCATAGTATTTTTAGTCCAAAAGTAGCAACATTACTTATTGGACAGAACTGATCAGTGCAGTCTGAAACACTTACTTGAGTAAAGGCTCATCACTAAGGAGCACCAGTGATGGTTGACTAAGTTCTGGGGTTCGACTTTGGGATTGAACATAAACCAGGATGGGAGATTAAGGCAGTAGATGTTCTCTTTCACATGCTTGAGCTCTTGCCTATTATGTGGCACTGTGTGTTGACATAGTAATTCTCCAAGAAGTGGACCAAGACCTTGACCTAGTCAAAATCAAACAAGCCTTGCAGGCAAATCCCGAGTGCAAACCTAAGTGCAATTTGGTTTGAGGCCAGTTTCGCCACAAGAACAAATTGGTAATTCTCTAAAACCTCATGATTAATTCTAGAAAATTTTGGCTAAATTTCATGCTAGTTTAGTTTGAGGGTATCCAAGCTATCTAATGACCTATAAGCGGGTGATGTTTGAGCTCGGCTGATATAAAGAAGCATATGGATAGCTATGAGGTTTTCCATCAAAACAAGACCTTGTCACTTTCTCCAGTAGGATTATTGCAGCCTCTTCCTATTCCATAGCAAGTGTGAGGTGATATATCCATGGATTTCATGGAAGGGCTACCCAAATCAGCAGGGTTGAGTGCAATAACGGTAGTAATGGACAAACTGAGTAAGTATGCCTATTTTATTGCTCTTAAACACCGCTTTACTATCTCCCTTGTTGCTGAATTATTTGTCCAACATATTGTCAAGTTCCATGGCTTCCCAAGATCTATTATGTCAGACGGAGACAAGGTTTTCATAAGTAACTTTTAGAAGGAACAATTTCACTTGCAACAAACCTAGCTAAGACGCAGCACTGCCTACCACCCCCAAACTAATATTTAAACAAAATTGTTGCCTCGAAGCTTATCTACGCTGCTTTGTACAGATACAACCTAATACCTGGAGTCGGTGGTTGCCATGGTGCAAGTATTGGTATAACAATGCCTTTCACATAGCCACCAAGCTCACTCTTTTTAAAATTGTGTATGGAAAGGATCCACCTACTTTATTGAAATACACAGATGGGGGCACATGTAACGTAAGTGTGGAAGAACAGTTAAGGGAACGAGACTTGATGAAGGAGCAACTGAGTGTGGCATAAGAACAAATGAAGAAGCAGGCAAACCAACATTAAAGGGATGTCCACTTCCAAGTTGGTAAGTTGGTTTACTTGAAAATTCGTCCTTACTGTAGTAGGTTTCTAGCCAGGAGGCTAATGAGAAGTTACTCCCTTGCTATTTTGGCCCCTAACCCACTGTTCAAAAAATTGCTCCAATTGTCTACAAATTAGGACTTCTAGATGCAGTTATCATCCATCCGGTCTTTGTGTTACAACTTCAAGATGCTATTGGTAGTAATACTCCCAGCTTAGAGATTCCTCCAGTGCTCCAAGCTAATTTGAAGTAGAAAGTTGAGCCTGAAGCTATTTTGGGGGTTCTTCCTAGGCAAAACTCTAATAACCCCACTGAAGTACTACTCAAATGGAAGGATTTGCAGACTTTGAGGCATCATAGGAGCATTATGACACCATCCATCAACAATTTCCAACTTTCCACCTTGAGGACAAGGTAACACTCATAGCGGAGGGTATTGATAGGCCACCAATTAAGCCTTTCTACTCAAGATAGAAGAAAAAAGGCCCAAACAATTTAGATGAGAGCAGTAAAGCGAGAAATTAGAGGAAAAGCCATCATTCTTAGGATTGCGATTGAAGGGATGTTGTTGTTGTTTGTTATTTCTGCTTTATTAGTTGTCTCTTTTGTTTGCTAGTAGGATTCTAGAAGGATGAGGTGGCATGGTTGTTAGCATAGGATGTTAGGTCATATTATATTTTGTTGGCCGAGGGGAGTAGGGGAGGTATGAATGATGTATTGAGTAGGATGTGTGTGAGGAGAGTGACACCTCTCGAATGTTGCGTGAGATTACCTTTCTTATCAATTTTCACACCCAAAGAATTTAGATAAGAGAAAAAAGGATAGGAATTAGAGGAAAAGCCATCATTCCTAAGATTGCTATTGAAGGGTATATGTTCACTATTATAATTTCTGATTTATTAGTTGTTTGATTTGTTTGCTAGTAGGATTCTAGAAGGCTGAGGTGGCATGGTTGTTAGGGTATGATGATAGGTCAAGGTATATTTTGTTGGTAGAGGGGAGTGAGGAGGTATGAATGATGTACCAAGTAGAATGTGTGTGGGGAGAGTGTAGGTCTTGAATGTTGCGTGAGATTACATTTCTTATCAATTTTCAAGCTAAACAATTTTGATGAGAGCAACAAGGCTAAAAATTAGAGAAAAACCCATCATTCCTAGGATGAAGGGCTTCTGTCCACTTTTTGTTATTTCTGATTTATAGTTGTCTGTTTTGTTTGCTTGTAGGATTCTAAAAGGTTGAGGTGGCATCATTCTTAGGGTAGGATGTCAGGTCAGGGTATATTTTGTTGGCAGACGGGAGTGGGGGAGGTATGCATGATGTACTAAGTAGAATTTGTGTGAGGAGAGTGGCACCTCTCGAATGTTGCATGAGATTACTTATCAATTTTCACCTATAATGAAAGATCTGCTACACTAGCAACAAACCATTCCTTTTTTTTTTTCCTTTTCTTCTATTTCTTTCTCCTAAATCCTACTTCTTGTTCTTATTCTACTATTCTATTGAGGGATCTAAGAATATGTTTATTCTACTAAGATCCAAAAAGGTTCATAGATCTATCTTATAAATTTCTAAATCATCTAAAGCAATCCTTATCAATGACTTATGTTCTAGTCTACATATTATCTTTTTCTAGTTGTTTCATATGTCCATTTAACTTTCTAACTTCAAGGAAACCTTTCAATAGAAAACATGATGGTTTTTTCTCAACCCCAAAAGCAAAAATCTAAAGCAATACTCCTTAGTGGAATTACTACTTGAGAAAATATATGTCAATTATTGATAATGTGGCAAATAATATTATCAGTTAATATAGTGATCCATATCACCCCTGCTGGAACTTTTGTTCCATGTCTACAGTTAAAACTAATCTCCAGAAATAGGAATTAGTTTTGCCTTCAAATTTACTGCCTAAAATAGGATAAAATTTCCCGAAAACAAAATTAAGAGTACTCAACAAATTATTAATGCACAAGTAAAAAAAAATTAGTGAATTTCCCATGCAATATTCTAGCAGTATAGGACTCACCTCCTCTGGAGATGCTGGCTTTAGAAAACCCAATATGGATTGGCTAGTAGGAGGTTGATTCAAAACTGTGTCATCCCCTGTATTTTCCCATTTACTTGTATTGGAAGAAGACGACCTTGGACTTAAACTTTGGAAAGATTCAAGTTTATCATATATTGTCATGCATTTTGTCTTTCTTTGCCGTCTTCTTGAAGAATACTTTGAGTTCTTTCTTTCACTGTCAGCAACCCAAAGTTGTACAAGAAGATCCCTACTCAATTGCACTTCATTTGCACCATGCCCAAATTGGCGAAAAAGTGTAACATTACCACATCTGGACCACAAGGAGATTCCTTCAAGAGAAGAAGTGGTCTTTCTCGCTAAGACTACTGGTTTTATATCTGCAGGCCACAAACGTTCCTTATGTAACAATTTTGTTGCTACATACTCTCTTTGAACTTGCAAACAACAGACACTTTGTGCTCTTTGACTGCTAAGCAAACCAGGTTGATGCTTAATTCCAGTTCCATTCAATACTCCAAATTCCAATCTCCTAGTTCTATTTGCCGTGACAAAGATACGCCAACGCCTTGTTAGACTCATCTAAACATATGCTACCTGCAAGGAGTGAAAACCAAATGCTGGTAAAATAGTGCCGTAGAGCCGGTAATGGCATCTCAATTTACGAGTACATCAGCCACAAACGCATCTTTCTCATTCTCTCAATATTCCTTGTAATTCTAACCCATTCTTCCTTCCACGCTCTAACTCCCACATTCAATATACAAGTCACCCCACGTCAGAAAAAGAAAAAGAGGAAAAGAGGAAAGCTCCAATGGCGGGGATGATCTCTTTGAATTTAATCAAACAATCAAGATAAGATGAGAAAGCAAAATGGAATAGACAAAACGATGGCGACCGAAGAAGCAGCAAGAGAAAATGAAGGAAAAATTGGAAGAAAGAAACAAAAGAAACCTAACCTTGAACCGAGATAAAGCATTCCAGGTTCCCAAGTCAAAACAAAATCATACATACATACAACAGATTTCAATCAATCAGCTACAGAAAGATCCAAAGTCAATAACTGCTGTGGTGACTGAGGAAACCGCCGTTGGGGAAGAGAAGCAAGTGTATGAGCATAATTTTACGACGATTTTACCCTTGCTTACAAACTCTAACGAAATATAGATCCTCATATGGCCTTTTTTTTTTTAGTGAAATGAATATATTAGATCAAATTCTTACGTCATAACAATACTTTTTGTTACCATTAGCAACTACGGAGAAGTTAATTGGAATGAAATTTAGAATTGATACAATTGATGATATGAATCATTTAAAAAAGAAATGTATTCATTCTGTAGTAGAGCTTTTATAAGATCAATTTGGGCTAGGTCTAATTCGTTTAGAAAAGTTCGGTGCAATACATAGATAGTATACACTTGGAATGGGACACTCAGGCCATGCACAATTCTTCTGTTGATACTTGTACTTTCTATTGTTCTCTCACAAGAAGCTTGAGGATGCAGACAAGGCAATTAAGATGAGTAAGTGTCGTTAATTTAGAGGAGTAAAGCTTCCAATTGAGTACTAGAGTTTGGTTAATGTGTCACGTGGGAATTCTATTGATAAAACTCCCTCTTATCCTTTGGAGTGTGTCTCTTCTCTTGAAAGAAATAGTCCATGAAATTGTTAAAGAATAGTTTCTTGTTCTTTCCTATCATGTAGTATAATTGCTGGAGATGGTTATGAATAACCTAGTTTTATATTTGTTTATATTGATAGTCTAAAAGAAATTTGGTTCATTTGGCCTAAAAGTGAAGATGCTGAATTATTAGAAGTTTTAACAGTTAATTAGATTGCTTGGAGAATTCCTAGATACATGAACTAGTAAAGAAGTTCAGGACAAGGAAAACAAGACGATTGAGACACGATGAATGTACAAAGGACAGTTAGTTAGAACATGGACAAGATGGAGGAAAAGTTTGAAGTTGAAAAATTACAAGAGAACTACTTGAGATAGTTACATATTTGAAGATGCATAAAAAGGACATCAATTAGACTAGTATAATAAAAACAACAAAAAGAAATCAAGCCCCTATCATTATCTCAAATTTTATACTTTTCTTTTGCTTAAATCAAATCATCTCTTTAATTTAAAGCTTATGCCAATGCTCTTCAGCATTTTGATAGCTTAGAGTTCTATTCTCTAAGTTTTCCAAAGCCCACTTATACTATTAATAAGAAGTTAAATATAAATTTTAGGAGAATCTCTCCCTAACATGCTTGAATTTCAGGTTATCATAAAAGTAATCAACAATTTTGGCACCTCTGGTGGGACCACATGTTATGTATAAAGAGTGAAAAAGAAATCGCTATACCTCCAACCCTAGAGGAAGAGGTCCTTACAAGAGTAGGGAACAAAGTTTTTGTATCTCAAATAATTAGAAATCTTGAGAAGGCAACATTGCCTTCAGCTAAGTCTCCAGTTGACAAAAAATTGAAATCACCACAATCGTTAATAAAAAATGACATTGTGCATGTTGATGAGATTTCAGAGCTAAAGTTCAATTTGGCTTCTACTGCTGAAGTAATCAAAATGCTAATAGAGGAGATGGATAAGCTTTCTACCCCTCTAAGTATAGATCGCTAAATAAAATTCTCCTTTTCTAGCAAGACAAGCCTTTGAAGGGCTTGAGGGGTATCCTGCACTAAATGCGATGGAAGATGATGTAATATTTAAATATTTTGTATTGTTCTTAATCTTATATTTGTATGATGATGGTGGTCTTTTTTATATTAATT
>JAOQMM010000006.1:10669890-10680009 GCA_027563515.1 Erythroxylum platyclados
TGTGTATGTGTGTGTTATACTATCATATACTTCTATTCATTGGACTTTTGCTTCAATTCAAATAAATGTCAATATAAATGAACCATAACTATGTAACCTTATTCCTAAAAAAATTAAGTCCGAAATAGCATATCCAAATTCTAAGAAATTTTGTACCTTAATTTTTTCCTTAATTAATTTCGTTATTTATTTTTTAAAAAATTTTGAGAAAGTCGATAGAGGCAACAATTTCATAATTGAATCATAAATATGATCCAAGTAATAAATGCCCAAGTTTCTTTTAGGTCACAATTCTAATATGATCCCCACGTTTCATTAGCGTGGACTGCTCCTAAAAGAATATCTATAGTTACAAAAGATAAACCTTACATTAAGAATATAATAACTCCATCGGTCTAACTGTTGAATCAACTCAAACATGTAATAATTCCTAAAAAGAACAATAGGATAATAGAATAATAGTGATAATAATAAATAAAAAGAAAAATGAAGTAGAAAAGACAAGATTCCAAATGAAGAAAATTCATACTTGGCAAAAATATCTTTTTGATTTTCGAAGAATAAGAGGTAAAAGATGAGGGAAATTTAGGAGATTCGTCGATTCCAACTATCATCTATATACGATTTATACTAGATCTGATCAACTACACATCCTACCTCCTCTGCATTCTTGATAGCCTATCTTTGTCTCAGTAGAGTCTTTTAGTGGTATGTTTCAGTCTTCTTCCCCATTATTTAGAAAGAGTGAGCCACGGACTTTGCAATTTTTGCATCATGAACTTTGTGGTATGTACAACTCATAGATGATCTATATAAAATCACAAAGAAGAAAATAAAGAATAGGAGAGAACAAAGAATATGAAAGAAAATATAAAGAAATAAAGGATATAATTCTATTTGTACTATATCTGAGATAAATTTTGTTGAGTTACCATTTAGTAGTGCTTTTAGGACTTGGATCTCTTTCTTAGGTAAGGCATCAAGTCCATTTATCTTTATCAATTAATTAATTTTCGAGTGCCCTAAGATTTGTTAATTAATCATCCTAAATTGAAGTGAATTCAAAAGTAAGTCTTATAACTTTATTGAGTTTTTACTATCATTTATTTATATGAATTACTTTAAAGTTAACAAATGATTGAGAAAGAATAGAATGAGTGGATGAATAAGAAGACCAAAATGCACAACAAATTAGTATATAGACTTAATTTTGAAAAGAATATATTGAACTTTAATTGAATTTAACTCATATACAAGTTTAGATAAATTGGACAAGATATGTACCACAACAACACACATCAATACTGTAAGACATAATTGAAGAGATGACTTTGTTTTATTGATATGAAATTTAGTGTTGGCAATAGATAAGAGGCATTGATATTAAGGATGCCAAAAAAAAAAGTTCATTCTAGTCCAACTAAAATTGATCAAGATTTGAACCAAACTATTTTTTTTTAATTTCAAGTTTTGGGGCAAGGCCAGCTCGGACTATCTGGCCAAAGATCCAAAATTTTGTCATAAAATGACGTCATTTTTAATCTTTAAAATTTAATAAAACAAAATTCAATTAAGGCCCGATTAAGTTTTAGGCTACCTAAACATAATCAGCTCAAACTCGAGCCTAAAGCCTTAAGCCCATTCAGACTTCGAGACTAAACCTGACCTGACCATTTGTTTTCATCCTTAATTGACACTTGATACTGGAATTTTTTTATAAAGGTTTTATTCAAGGTGTAGCTTCCCTATGCGCTTATGCCAAACACTTAGATGGCCTGTTGTTAAGACTTTATTTAATTGAGAGTTTATCAATGGAATGAAATGGAATATATATTCTATCGTTTGGTAAGAGAGTTTATAATAAAATGAGATGAAAAAGGAGAGTTTCATATTACATCTCATTCCATTCTAAACAATAAAAATAAGAAAACTCCGATTTGAGATGTTTAGAATGAAATATAAAATAAGAAGACTTTTAACTATATTATATTATAAACCCTTCTTTTAAACAATATTTCATTATATTATATTATAAATCTTTCATCTCTCCCAAATAATTTTTTAATATTCCATCTATTTATATTCCATCCTATTGCACATGCTATACAAGCTTTTATTGTGTGTTTTTAACGACCATATCCAGCGTTGATGAGCTTTCTAACATTTCTTGGAAGATTTGACAATAATTTATTATAATATTAAAAAAAATTAAGAAGAGCAATTTTTTCACGTACTTAAAAAGAGATTATATATATATGTGTGTGTGTGTGTGTGTGAAAGAATTTCATAAGAGTTGAAAAAATGCTATTAAAAAAAACAAAAGCGTTTTCAGTCCAGAGAACTTCATGCGCCTAATTACACTTCGAGATAAATAAATAAAACCCATAATTCCGTTCCTTATAACTTGACCTCTACTCTCTTTATGTATCCCATTCTCTACCAAACAACATAATTCTACTTAGTATTTACATTCGAAAATTTTCAAATCATAAGTATGGCGGTTTTCTAGAAACTAATTATACTGAAGCTCTGTAAACCATGCAATTCTGATTAGTACTGGCTGATTTTGAAGCCTTAACTTCCAGGATCATGTTTGTTTTGTTTAATGTGGCTCCCAAATCTTCCGGCAACTCCAGCATCTGACAACGTATCCCATACCTGCAGCCATAGATTACATCCATTGATCACTAACCAATTGAAATTGGATCTGGTAGACACATCAACTGTATTGCACAAGTATGTCATAGCAAAATTTTTACCCACTTCTAATTTCCCTTTTGAGCCTCCAACAGCCAGCAAAAACGGGTTGTCCTCAGCAAAAGAAATGGAGAAGATTGCTCCCTGTAATGTTTAAGGACATGATTATTTTCCAACTCACGTTAATGAATCAAGTCTCAGAAAATTTAGGAATATCATACTGCTTTAGGATTCCTAGATGCAACACATGAAGGCTGGTTGTTTGACAAATCCCATAGCTTTACCTGCAGAAATGCCAAGCACCCAATCAAACAATATTAATTACAGTTTGCAGGTTAGATGATGGCCCAAAAGATGTAGTTACCATCTTATCAGTTGATCCTGTCGCAAGAAGCTGTCAAAATACAATAGAAGAGTTATGCATGTTTAATCAAGAACATGACTTGCATAGAAACTAGGATCAGAGAGCATATAGATGTGTACATTACGAGCAGACAGATTATAGGAGATGGTGCAGACAGCTTTATCGTGTGCATGAAGAGTAAAACTTGGCTTCGAGGAACCAGCTGAATCAGACTTGGCAGCCCTAATGTCAAAACCTTGGACAATACCATCTTCAAGACTCGCCTAAAGAAAATTGAAAGAATCAACCTTTATGTTTACAGCACAAAGATGACATCAACAGCTTCCATCACTTGGCAAAATCAAATGCCTTGAACTGTAGGAATAAAACATTAACTAGAAAGAGGAAGCACACACCACAAATGAGTGACTATTATGTGGATCCCAAGCTAAGCTTTCAACATCAGCTGTCACTAACCATTTAAAACCAGGATGTGAAGGTATCCTCCCATCCTTCTGTAGCTCACAAGAATAAAAACATGAATGCAAAGTATTTAGAGAGCAGTTACAGAATAGAACTTCCAGATTAAAGAAAATGGAATTTTAGCTAGAGCGTAAAATTATTTTTATTGGTTTTCATAATCACACATTTGCACATAACAGAGGAGATAAGATCTTTATTACCATGACTACTGAACGATCAAAAGATCCACTAAGAAGAACTTGAGGCTCGTGATGATTCCAAGCAACTGCTTGAACCTGCAAGAAGTAACATGAACAAAAAAAAATACAACATATCAAATTGCAAATAGAAAGCATACCTACTATAAACATATAACCCATATTGCACAAAATAATTCTTGCCTTGTCCGTATGATGTTCCATGGTAATATCACATTTTCCAGAAGCAATATCCCAAATTTTGACCTGTTTATCAGCACTAGAACTGGCAAGGATATTCCTGTAACATTTATTCATTTGCTATAAGAGCGTCACATCTAGGTACTAAAATCTGTAGAGCCAATAATATGACATACAACTAAAAGATTTAGAAAACCTGAATTGCTTGTTCCAAGCAAGACCAAGTACAGAATCAGTATGACTGCTTTCTTTGTACTTAGTTGACATCTGACAAAAGCGAGAATTTGTAAAAAGAAGTAACCAGAGGATAACTATGTATGTGATTGCAAATATGTATATATATACTCTTCAAGAATATAAATGCCATCCAAAATGAAATGGAAATGCTACATCTAAAACTGTTGACATTTCCTTTCCCACTCTTTGGAATACTTGGACTCTGAAAACAGTAATTTTAGGGCTTTTCCAACTTGTTCAACCTTGATTCTGCTCATCACATATCTACATTTTCTTCGGTATGGTTTGATGTTTCTTAAAAGCTGACATGTATTTGAAAGTTAAAGATTAAATTTCAGTTTCTTAAAAGCAAGCAAATTTCATGTTTTCGTATCAAATGATGAAAGGAAACGATCAAAATTCTAGTAGAGTCAAAGGTAATTTTTCAAAGGCAAATGAAGTTCATGATTATCAATGAACATTCCATGGCATTGATTTTTAACCACTCGTCAAATTATGTTACCATTTGACAAAAAGAAATCTGTACAAATCAGAAAAGAACTTGGAAGTAACAAACCTTCTTTCCCTTTTTCTTCTTCTTCTTTTCAACAGTGCCGCCTAATACCAATGATGGTTGTACTTCGTCAATCTGAGCATTTTAATGATGTAAGGAGTCCCAAAAAGCATCTATCTACACATTAAATAAAACTAAATATTATATATCAGTATTCCACATACAGTGTCTAGATCCCATATTTCAATCGAAGGTTCCATAGAGCCAACAGCAACAAAATTTCCTGCAAAGACACAAAAAGTCACAGATATAAGCAACTACAGTAAGCCACAAAAATTTTATTTTTCATGAACAGAAATATCAGCAAAATATCTATATCATAACCATTAGTTTTAAGAGGTGCACATCTAATGTGAAACCAGAAAGTGCAGGATTTAAAGTACCTCTATCTTCTCCTTTAAGAGGACAATCAAGCCATGCTGAGCAAAGAGGGAATGCTGAAAGGACAATATCATGATGAACATACATGTTAAGCTCACCGGAATCAGATTCCTCAAGTATCCAAACCTGCATTTGAGTAAAAATACATTAATATTAGTGAGAGAATGAGAGAAATAGAGAATGAGAACTATCCAACGAAATGTTGCATGCCTCAAGGTGACTGAATTCATCTTCATTGCGGGCACAAACTATAACCGAGTCTTTTTGTCTGATGGCCATATCTTCAAGCTCTTCAGAATCATCTTCCTAAAAGGGATGCCATAGCATCAGAAGCCAAAGAGAAGTAGTAAGCTAAAACACAAGAAATAGTAAACTTACATCATTATCCTTTAGATATGGATCCATTTCATTGCTTGGGTAGTAAAGATCCCCAAGACCCGTACTGAAAAGCTCAATGCCTGAGAGGAGTTTTCATAGAGTTGTATAGATATCAACTTTAGTCTTCAATTGAAGGGCATAAATCCACAGCATGAATTAAAAGAATCCATCAGGCAAAAAATAGATGGAAATCGCCACAATTCGCAGATTAATTCAAATCTGACTGAACAGTCCGTCCTAATTTTTCAACTACAACAGAACCCACGCATTATATAACAGCAAGCAAAAATGAAGAAAAGTACGGTCGTGTCATAAACGTTCTCTTATTATCTTTACCTTCATCCTCATCATCATAATGGTCCATGTCAAGCTCCTTCAAGCCATCAGCAATATCATCAAAATGGCTGGTATTGGAAGTTTTTCCAAGAGCATCTGCCACAGCTAATGCCTGACCGACTTCATGCGTCTGCTTGCAAGTATCAACATCCATATTTTCATCAGGAACATATACATTATCGTCTTCCTCACTGCCGCTATCTCCACTGCAGAAACCACAAGTACAAAAACCTCTTAAAGCAGCAAACAGAAACAAGAATCAATTGTCACAGGAAAACAAGGCAAAGAGGAATAAAAGAGATAAACCTCTTCTTACTTTCTCTCGAAAGCACCGCTTTTTATAATCTCATCAATCTCCTCCTTGGAGGGTGGCTCCGCCACAACTGGGACGGACTTGAAAACACCTTTGGGAACCCAGGATACTGCGGCAATCATAGTTTCCCGATTAAGAAGAGAACAAAGAAGAAGGAAGAAGAAAAGGGAGACTGGCGGCTAATGGTTTTCAAGAAGGAGTTTTGTGTAGTGCTTCACTCGTGGGCGTACAGCATATACCAATACGATAAGTGAAGGGGAGAAAGAGGAAATCACCAAAAAGCTTATGACCCCATGCGAGCGAAGAATAAACAAAGGAGGAATACGGGCGGACATGGGTTTAATTAGGGTTTTTTAGGATCATCAAGGCCCATAAAGATTTGAAGGCTTATGCTCCTAAATCAGGAACTTGCCTTGAAAAGAACGGGAAAGAGAATTTTCATAGCATGTTGGGCTTAATATGAGCTACACCCCCATTCAACATTTTGGCATACAGAAGTAATTAATAGAGTGAATTGGTCCAATGGCTCGTGAATCTTGAAATTTTATACCTTACAAGAAAATAAACTGTAAATGAATTTGTTACCTTCTTTACTTTTTTTATTGTTATCCTTTCTTTTGTAAACTTGCCATCATTAAATTTATAAGGATAAAAAGTATTAGGTCTTACAATTTCAATGTGAAAGATAACAGTAATTAAAAATGAATTGAAGTAAAGAAGTAAATACTTTTAACATTTATATTCACCACAATTTATTTTCCTTCCGATGATTGAAAAATCAAATCAGATTGAAATATTCAACTACAGTAAACTTGAATTATCTAATTATTACATTCAATTACTATAATAATCTTTGTTAATAAAAATCATTTGATTTATTAATTGAATAACTAACTTTCATAAATCAAAATTTTCAATCTCCTTTTTCAATTAAATTTCAACTTCTTTGTAGGCAAAAATAATCTCATTTTAACTTTTTAAAATTTGTTCAATCTTAACTACTATCTCCTATTTCAATTGACTTTATCCGATGTGTTTTAACTCCATTGCAGTCTCTTTTATGTTTGTGATGTATATGCCTGATTATTTGTTTTCCCAAGCGCACAACGTAAGTATCACTAACATAAGTGAGTATAGGTCGATTTCATAAGGACTATTAATTAACTACCCACTATTCATAAACTAAGAATAACGATTGTAGATAATTGAATAAAAAAAACATATCTAAACACTAGGACAAAGTAGTGATCAAGATATATCAATCATGAAGGACCATCAAAATGTTATGCAACTAGCTACTCATATCAATTCACAAGTTGATTCAACTTGCTTCATGATTCTTCAAACTTCAGCCTGAATCATAAAACTCAATTTCATGCATAAAATGAACGTACACAAGATAATATTCACCACCTCTCAAACACATTTACACTATTTTATTAATAAGACATAAATTTAAACAAGAGGGTTATAAGCCTGTTTGAATAGTTACCTAGGCTTTTTACATGAACTTAAATACTTTATCATGAATATCTTTGGTTACTTAACTAGGTAACTATCTTGAATAGTTACTAGTAGCACTTTTAGCTTCGACCTTTTTATTGGTACGAGATTAGCAAAGTAAAACTATTATGCTCGTTTATTGACATTTTTCATTTTTTTAATATTTTCTTTAGGATAATAAAATGCTTAAAAGAAGTCACAATCACTTATACATGTTCATATTACATAAAGAATATTATAATGATCATCAAGTGTTCATTCTCCAAATGTATGAAGCAACTTAGAACTAAATTATTCACCAATACTCATAACTAGTTACATAAGTATTCCAAATCACCAAAACAATCAAATTTATAATGAATTATCTCTAAGCATTCAAAGAAAAACAAATTTCCAATACTTCCTATTGAGAAATTTATTAAAAATTAATAAACTTAAGTTATCATATCATATGTGCTCATATAATCCCTCCTCCGCCCTTAAAATAAATATTGTCCTTAATGTTTCAAACATGTAAGACAATAATAAAATTGAAAAGGGAAAAGAGATAATAAAAGACTTGAAATTCCTTATTTTTACGTCATATGGTTTAAGTTGAGATGTGAATCCATTCCATTAATTTGTCATTGTAGTGTTAAATGGACTACAAAGAGACTTATGGCATAAATTAAGTCAAAATGAAGTAGTAATACCAAAATATATATGTACAAGACCAAGAATATTCACAAAAAAATGAAACGTAAAAATACAAAGATAAGTAAAGAGTCTTATAGAGGGGGTGGTGATATCTAAGGTGGCACATATAGGACTATCACCTGCTAGTGCTTTAGATTGTCAATTTTGGCAACGACGTCGAAATTGACGTAACGCTTCATAACACTATTTAAAACAACTAGACCTATAACTATATCAATGGTGAGTCTAGGTCGATCCCACAGAGAGTGCGTGTAAAGCTTTTGAAATGAAATCAATCAGTATTTAGATTATGAGGAGCTTTGGTTTGGTTTCAAATAAGAAATTAAAATGAAACTAAACTAATGAAAACAAATTAAAGAAAACATTTAAAAGTGATGAAAGTAATGAATTTGTTAGGGACCCCATCATCGGTTCAATCTTGGCCTACACACAGTTGAACATACTTCCTTGAATTGTTGTTCTCATACCTCTCCTAGCAACTATTAATCGTAGGTTAAGAATAAACTCTATTAACCTCGGTTTTCCTTTAGGTCATGTTTAATTAATAATTAAGAAGAGCTCATTAATTAAACGTACCTATCAAACAACCTAAACGAAGGTCTCTCTATTTAATTGGGCAGTCGCATTACGAATTAGGAAAATAGATTAATCAAGGCAACAACCACACAAACTCTGGTCATTTAATCTAGGTTATGTTATACCTAATGATTCGAAACCATTAGTAGCTACAAACGAATCTCGACATAACAATTACAGATTATATTGAAGATTCTAGCAATGGGTTCTTACATAATATCAAATAGAGCATTCAATCATTTTTACACAACACCCAAACATTAAACATAGGATAACATAATCAATCCCTAAGAGAAAGAACAACAAACAATAAAAGAATGCTTAACCGGGTTCTTTGACCTCGTTATCACCTCTGAACCAGTGTTGGAAAGCTCAGCCCTCCATGGGTCTTCCAGATGTGCTCTGTTGCCCTTTTCATCCTCTGGAAACCCCTAAACATTTCCTCAAACCTTTCATCAACATTTCATGTAACGCCCCAACATATATCCTGGAAGTATTATAACATGTTTATGGTGTAATAAGAAGTGAACATAATGAATTGAGTGCATCTAAGTATATTAAGAGAATTAATGGTACTTAATTTAGAAGACATGGGTAAATGGATAATTTGTTCGCTTCGATATGGACATACATACTTAGACGTGAGATATATATGGAAATTTTGATCTGTTGCTTGAGTTCTTAAATGTAACATGTGGGACTTTGCTAAGAGAGGTATTATATACAAAATTGGGATGTTCTTGGTTCATTTGGATGTGTCTTTGGCATTGTTCTTGCATAATAAGACCGAAGAGAGTTAATTGGAGAGTGTACATCGTTAGATGGAGTTGTTCTACGAAACATGCTTCTGTATTTTATCCATATCTTGACCTGTAGTTATCCAAATGAGATAATTTTAATTTCAGGTTAAACTAGAGACATAGATCTACAACTTTTGTGAAGGAATTGAATTTATTTATGTCTCTAAGCATTTTGAAATTGGGTTTGAAGTCCCTATTTGAGAACAGTTTATAGTATTTTGGCTATAACTCCTGATATAATTAACCAAATTGCATGAAATTTATGCCATTAGAAACCTAAGACATATGGGAATGAAATAAGTTGACAATATTTTAGTCCAATATGGGAATTAAAGGAAGATGAAGGACCAATGTGCAATTTTCCTAAACTCAACTCATGGACCAATAAGATTAAAGCATGTGTGTCCAATAAAATTGTAACACATGGTCCAATAGAATTGTAACAC
>JAOQMM010000006.1:10700750-10711507 GCA_027563515.1 Erythroxylum platyclados
AATCAATTTTATCACTTTGATTGTTGTTTAGATTGAGTTGCTTTTACATATTCAATTTTACATTGTTTTCTAATTTATATCAAACCAACCCCCTTGTTTTATATATACATAAAGTTTAGGAAAGAAATTGGATTTAATCTCTGTAGGATCGACCTAGACTTACTGCTAGCTATAGTTTTATTCTAGTTACCAGTAACGTAACGACGCGCTACCACTACCTCATCTCTTTTGCTTCCATGAAGGCAAATAAGATTAAACATCAATAGGATGCCACCAAGGATATGCTTTTAGCTCATTTTGGTTCTTGTTCCTCCAACTTATACATAAAATAAAATATGAACCACAATAAGTATCTTAAGCACAAGATAACATTAATCACTGAGCATTAGGGATAAATATATAATTAATCAAGAACTTATCAATTGGCACATATAGTTTAGAAGGAAAATAAACTTCAGCCCTCGTTATAAATGCAAGAAACTAAGACTGCTTAATCTTTCTTTTGCGAATGATCTCATTTTGCTATGTGGAGCTCACACAAATTCTATCAAAACTCTTATAGTCTTAAATTATTTCAGTCCCATAATTGGGCTAACTATTAACAAAGAAAATAGTAGTTTATATATCTCAACTAATGCCCAAGAGATGAGG
Organism: Erythroxylum platyclados; assembly: GCA_027563515.1. Lineage (NCBI taxonomy): Eukaryota > Viridiplantae > Streptophyta > Magnoliopsida > Malpighiales > Erythroxylaceae > Erythroxylum > Erythroxylum platyclados. The sequence goes on from JAOQMM010000006.1 coordinate 10,701,402, forward strand.
AACTCTTTGTTAATGATTTTAGGGCTCAATACTTAAGGATTCTAATCTATCATAAAAGGTTGGAATAGTATAACTCCTATCTTTTGTTGGAAGACTACAACTAATCACTTTAATGCTTAGTAACCTCAACAAATATTGGTGTTGTCACTTATACCTTCCTTATAAACTCATCAAAGATATTGAAAAGATGATGAAGAAATTTTTCTAGTCTAGGAAATCAAAGTCCATTTTAAATACTAAAGTGAAATGCTTTGAGGTTTGCTCTCCAAAGAAAAAGGGGGCTTGAAGATAAAATCAAAGAAGATTTTCAACAAGATGCTCCTAGCAAAATGAATTTGGAAGCTCTTGACTGATCCTGAATCTATTTAGGTGAAATAGACACACTCTTACAAATTGAAGGGCCATAACTTCTAGGGTATCAAACCTCAGCAGCGTAACTACTAGTCTATGAATCAAATGTTAAAACTGAAAATCTTTATAAACTAAGAAATGAAAGTAATGATTAGGAATGATAACATGACTTGATTTTGATATGACAATTAGAATGACCTTAGTCCCTAGCACAAAATAGACGGAATGGATAACTTCAAGTTCCTAATTCCCCTAATGGTTGAGGTCAATATAGTCATTGAGAATGGAGCATGTAACTACAGATTTAAGGGGTTCAATGCTAATATGAGCAATGTGCCAAACTAAAAACCAAGCTTGGAGCTTGAAGATAAAACAACGTAGAAATGTCATAGCTCCAAGACCTTCATTAGTAAATCATGTCTTCACCTAGTCCAATAACCTAAAACTTTGGTGCCTTTAAGTAAGTTCATCTGCTTGATGGATAACTCCCCTAAAGCATCCTTTATCCTATGGTTTGCCATCAAATAAAGGTTTAATACTCTAGATAGGTTGAAAGGCATCTCTCCCACTAATTTCTCATACAAACTATATGGCTTAGAACCTAAAACTTTGAATCACCTAATCTTTTCTTGCTCTTACTCAAAATCCTTCTAGAGCTGTGTTCTTTATCTATGCAAAATCCAATGCTTGGGGAAAAAAAAACTGGTCAATATTCGTAGCTTGGGCAGGGAATGTTAGATTCAGATATCATGGTAACTTGACAATGTTTAAAATGCTTCTTTTCAACTTCCCTATTTAAAATGCACTAAAGTCTCATGTCTTGTTAGCTCTACATGTCATGCCTTAATTTGTTGTCATGACTCGTCATTTCCTCCTCCTTTTTGCTAGGCTTTATTTTGTTTCTTGGCTTTATTGTATGCTAAGCTTGGTACCTAGTATAAACTTGTTGCGCTTCCTTCTGCTAGGTTAATACAATTGCTATAACATTTTTCTTATACTCCAAGTTTAAGTAAATGAAATAGGAGATCTTCATTATTCAAGCCAGGTACACCAAGAAACTTGTTATCACTTCCTGAATATAGATTCTTTGTTATATAATGATACTTAAAGACTAAAACATGTTTTTGTAGAACACGTTCCCTTTATAAACAATTGCAGTTTGCTTGGATCATACAAAAACCTCCGAAAAGAAAATTCTTCTTAACGACCGATACTGATTTTTTGTTACGATGTTTTTAATAATTTCCACACTACAAAAACCTCATCTTTGCACATACGTCATTCATCATGATAAAATTTTGACTTTTCTTGTAACGTTTTAACCAAGTATATTTTAGTTATTTTTCATTAAAAAAAGTATAATATAACTTCTAGATATCGTTAATTATGTCAGAAAAGATAATAAGTGAATAAGATAAGTTGAATGAAAAATTAATGCAGTTAAGAAACTTTCCACTGAGAGAGAACAACGTTGTCCAATCCAGAAACAAAGAAATGCATATGATAACATGTACAGACATTTATTCTACTACACACCTGAAAAGTAACATTCCTAAATTGATAGAATAATTTAGTCTTTCTCAGTTCTCCAAGACCTTAGGTTCTTAATAATAGAACTCTTTCACAATTGACTCAGATGATTAAATTAAATGTCGAACAGTACACCACCTGAAGATACAATTAAGACTGCAAAAAGCTGGCATACTTGGCCCCTAAGAAAAGCCTCTGAACACATAGCAGGGCATTTTTGGTAACTTCCGCATTCTCATGGTTCATCAGTTTCATCATCCGTTCCTTAGCTTTAAGGTCTGTCACGATGACCCTCCCAGCAGGATGATACTGAATAAATTGTGAGAGATCAAAGCAAGCAACAGCCAAGGCTCTTGGGTCACTTGATGTGTCCAAAATTGTGATGAGGACCCTCAGAATCTGAGGACAAACATTATCCATTAGTACCAAAACTTTTCTCGTAAAATACAAGAAACTGTTTCTCAGCTGACGTCAGAACTTCTCAGTTCTTATATTACTGATATTGGTTTTGCTTTCAGATGACCCAGTCATCTGATTTGCCTGTACACTAATGGCTTTACTATCAAAAGTATCATGCAGCTTCATCTGATTTGCAGGTACATTAATAGCTTTACTACCAAAACTACAATATGCATCTTTTTTCCAGTCATCCATTAGCTCAAAAATGGAACCAAAAAAGTTGAATGCTAGGTTTGTGGTTAAGTCCAATCCCATAACATACTATCCACAAATTTGTCCTCCGTATCCTTAGAATACAAGGACAAACTAAAACATGTTTATACAAATCAATACAATTCTTAGAACAGTTGGTTGTTCTTTCCATTGAAATCCTGAATTGAGAAATTACAATCTCAAAATGCCAAATTACCCCTCACATTTGAAGACACTTAGTATAATTAGAGATTTCAATTTAATAGAGCTATTCTATTAAAAGTTTAATGCTGAAAGTGCTGTCTTCTATACTAATCTCCGCTCTTACCATCTGGGTTAGATGATTAACATGCTACAAAGTCAATGATTAGAAAATCATCTGCAAGGTTAAGAGTTGGGATACCTAACAGGTCCCAAGGTGTAAATATGTCTCTACACAACTGTTCACTTTTCCTGTTGTCACCTTGCTCAATAAAGGAGGATGTGGTTGTTTGATGCTGAATTGGGCCTCTAAATCATTTTCTATAACTCCATATTCAAAAAATTTATCCAAATAAAGACTAATAACAGTTTGAAAATGAGAACAGTTACAACAATATATGGCCCATGTAAATACATGTAAACAGAATAGAGAACTCGAAGCACTTCATTCAGACAATAATAGACATTAAAGTACCTGAAGATCACTCTCTTCAAAATGATTAATGTTCTCACGCCAGAACACAGGATCTTTGTGCATAGGGGACCAATCAAGATGCCCTAGGAGAACTTCTTGCTTGTACTTATCAAAAGAACTTAATTTCTTTATGTTGTCCCTCAACCCGTCTTCCAGTTGATTTAGGGCCTCCAGTAGGTCCTAGCAAACATTCCAAATCATCAAAGGAATAGCACCACTCGAGGAACAATATAACTGTTTAAGAAATTACTATAATGATAAAACTCCTGAAATGTATATTTCAAACTAGTATATTCTAACACAATCACATTCTTCACCAGACCTGAAGGAGCAGCAGAATGGCATGGAATGCAAAGCAGCAACTAGGAAAGCAGACAGCCAAGATATAATAATATGAACTCACAAGAAATAAACCTTTTGAACCCACAAATAAGATTGATAATCTTGCCTCGTAATAGGTAAAACCAGAACAAAGAAGTCATGAACCAATGATTTCCTTGATTCAGAGACCAAAGCCTTATGGATTTGAAAGCCACAAAGAAGAATCCTTTGATAAGTTCAAAGAATAACGAGAGAAAACACTCAAGTTTTTAAATATCAATGGAGATAAAAACCTTCTTTACAATTATGCTTTCTGCCATCTATATATAGCAAATAGAAATAGAAAATTCTACTTGCAATAAACTAAGTTAAAATCTCCAATGGCATCAGAAATCTCTATTTAAAAAAATTTCAAGTCTTGCTCAGAGTTAAGAAATCCACTAGATAATGTAAATCACTCGTTGCAAAAACTTCATATCTTGCTAGGACTCAGGAAATTCACTAGAAAAATTAATCCCTCAACCAAAGAGATTTTATTTCATTTTGAACTTGATTTCTTCCTTTTTAATAGATTTCTTTAGATTTTTATAAAAAACAAAAAGTTTCTACAAATTGTTAAATGAGATATTTTTTTAATGGTTTGAATAAAAAATTTGTGCTATATCATACTTAAATCTTTTAGTTATAGATTCTACTTAGTTCATTTTTTGAATTTCACATCTTATATGTATAATTTTATCCAAGTATTTCGAATTAAGGACTATAATCCAAATAAACTTGCTCCTGAAGTAGAAAAAAAATCTTTATTTGATAAAATATCAAATATGGTCAGTTTTTAAGACATCTTGAATCTACCTAAGAAATCTTTACATACCTATAGTTTCAAAACTAAGAAAAATTCAACATGAAATAACTAGAACATGAACATAAACATAAACATATGAATTGAAGTCCAACACATCAATCACTCGATGGATTTCATCATATAAAGGAACAATTAAACTTAATGGTAGCTCAAAAGGAACATGGGGTAGGAATTACTTTAACAGAGGTAGTGTAAAAGTAATCTCAGATGAGGAATCTTTAACATAGTATATCTTTGTTCAGTCATATCTATTGTGCTATGTTTCCATATAATAAAATTTAAGACTTAAATTGAAGATCAGATTCCCTAACAACTAAGACTTACAAACTTAATATAGAATATTACTCTTTAACACTTTCAACCAACATGTAAAAATTTGAAAACAAATTTGAGAAAAAAAGAAAAAACTCACCAGTCCATTTCCATATCCAAATTTAAGTTCCCAAGGAAACTTTTCTTTTTTTTAACATTTGAGCAGTTAACTGCAATACTAAGGATACTGAAAAATGATGATAGGCACTCTAATCATCTTTTTATCAGAAATCAATATGTTAAAAGAACAATACAACAATTAAGATTGTATAAGGAGACCCAACAGAAAAAAGATCAAATGTAGTAGCTAGTCAACGGGTACAAAAAAAAAAAAAAGATAAAATAATGAAACATGCCATCCTTGCATCAAAAGGAAGATGAGGTAAATATTAGAGTACATTTATCCTAGCATTTTTTACCTAGTTAATCCCATAATGGCAAATAATACAGGTATTTCATAGGATAGCACAACATCCCTTTCCTTTATATTTTAAGTATTGAATACAAAAGACAGAAACTCAGCTGAAGAATTTACAGTTAAAGCATTATACTTCCCATACCTCATCACTCCATGCCTGTGTTTTCAAACTTTGGACAATTTGTGGGAGTCCAAGGTCCACCATCTGAGCACCAAAATTTCCCTTAGAAAGCAAGTTCTTGAAGGTGAGGACAACCACCCTAACAACCTATAGAAAACCAATACAATCAATTTGGAAAGTCAACAAGAAAGACAGAATGGTCCATAACCAAACTTCAGAGGTTATTTCTTGTGACTCTTCAAATAAAAATCACTAAAAATTTACAAGGGAAATACATGCATAAAGACACATACATACAGAAAGAAACGTGAATCATGTGCCATAAAGATAACCAATAAAATTTATGTATCATGTTTAACTTGAAGATCAAATGGAGAAAGGGTTAGCTAGATATATGAAAAACTCACCTTCTCCTTTGTGGAAGTTTTCACGACATCAACTAGTCGTGGCAAGGTTCTAGATGTAGCCAAGTACTCAATTGCAGGTTCATAGTAAGACAACAGCCAGACACAAAGGCATGTTTCATATAGAAGCTGTAACAAAAAAAAAGGGAAAAAGAATAAGGAAAACAAATATATGGATGTAATACAATTCAAAGATACATGAAGAATAGTGGGCGGGACTCCTTTACTATTGTGTGCTGTAAATTGAACTCATCAAATTGTCAAACCTGAGTTCACCAATTTGAAAATGTTTGCATCCATAAAAAGATGATTTGATACCTGGATAGACTGCTGGGTAGATGCAGGTGAGATTAGAGGAATCAATAACTTCACCCCATCTGCATGAACAAATGATGATCTGACCAAGGGTTCCTTGAGCAATGTTGCAAGACAATTGATGGCAATAAGAATGCCACGACTAGGATGTGATGGCTTCTTCAGCTACACACCAAATGACAACAACAAGAACAAAATTTTATGATGAAAAAATGTCACCTATAACAATATGAAGCAAACAAAAAAAAAAAAAAAAAAAACCCAATGTTCTAATACAACATATGCCTACCTGAGCACAGAGCCATTCAACCAATCCTGTCAATACATCATCAATGCCTGTGAGTTTACTCTTTGAATTTGAAGCCGCTCCATTTGAATAAACACCATCTTGAGATTTTGGCCTAGCGCTAAAACCCAAGAGAGATTGACAATTACCCAAAGAGAGGATTAATATATCCAATCAGTTCTCGAAACTCTGCTCAACAAAAGTTATGGGATTAACATTTAGGTACCTTACTATTGAGGCAAGTATTTTGCAGCTCTTTTCCTGAATGAACCAGTTTCCCTTCCAAAGCAATCTGAAAGGGGAGCTCATTTTTCATTATCTTGAAAGATATGACATAAATAAACACAAGATACTTTATCATATAGACAACAAAAATGGGAGACTGTTTTACTTGAATATTCAAACAAGAAAGCAACAAAATATAGAAGACATCAAAATGCATAAAACTAAGCTTTTCACAGTCTAAACATATACATCCATTGCATGTTTATGTCTCGTCTAAATATCTAGTGACCTAACAATAAACAGGACATTAGTTTTGACGGCACTCCTTAAATCAACCATATTGAAGACCCAGATTCTAGAGATTGATTAAAGATTTAGTCCCAAACGGGATGCAACCTAATTGTTCACCAAAAAGCAAAATTATTGGCTCCAAGTGACAATTATTAAAATGAGTAAGGTAAGTAGTTGACAAACATAATGTGTTAGGCACCATAACTATTTTCCAAACATAAAAGTTTGCATATGCAAATAGCTACAAGCATGATATTATGCATTCTCATTTCTTCTTTCTTCCATAGACTTATCAGGTCAAGAGTACGATAAATTTATGTATTGAGCAAATTAAATCCCTCAGAAATAGCTCACACTAACATGATAAGGAAACTACTAGAACTTTCAAGTCAAATAGATTAGAAAGTGTAGTCATCATAGATTACATCACACTAAAGAAGCTTCACTACATATTTTTCCTGAAAATGTAAGAGGGCAATGTGGCTCAAACAACTAGTCATAAATCACCAGATCTTCAGATGGATACTCAACTTAAGAAAGGTTCATAAGGGTCTTCATTTGCAAAAGACCTATCATGGAATAATCGGGCTCTTTTTGGGTTTGCTGCAATGGAAAACAAAGGATAGTTTAATTGTATAAATAAATAGTAATTCAAAATCAGAGAGTGAGGTAATGGAAAACGAAGTATAAGTTAATTGTATGAACAAATAGTTATTAGAAGTTGAAGATAGTAGTGTGAATAACCTGTTAGCATTTCATCAATCAAAGCCAGAACATATTCAACTGTCTCTTCCTTGAATATATCACGTAAAATATTAACAAACACCCGAACATAAGCCGGACCATCCTGTAGCAATAAAAGGAGAATTCAGCCACATGTCTCCCACCACTGTTGTTGGCCAATGCAACAATCCATAGCATATCAATTCGCAGGAAAATGAAACCAAAACCCAAGATTGATTAATGACTATGTAATTGTACCAGGCTTTCCCTATACTCTCAAATTAACGCTTGCAAGCATTGGGAAAAATAATCAAAAGATCAAAGAATTAGAGAGTTATAACTCCATGATCATATAAATGATTCTACACAAAGTGAGAGAGGGAATTACATCATCAAGCAATTGAGCCCTGTAAGTCTCAGATCTGTTATCGTAACGCCTTAACAACTGAAGGTCTGTTCCCGATATCAGCCTTGTTGTCATGTATGTCTCCCATGGGATGTCCCTTTTTAGTACCTATACATAAACAAACAACTCGCATCAACCAATACACCCAGAATAAAAACGAACCGCAATTTAACTTCGTAGAATAAAATCCCTAACCAATTGCAGTTACAAGTTTAGACCAAAAAAATAAAAATAATAACAAACAACGAATAAAAAAAATATCAGATGGAAAAACAAATTGTAGAGGAATTAGAGAAGTAGTAACAGATCAAGAACCTGCTCTGTGGTTAGTTCGGCCTGGGCCATTTGATACGGGAAAAAATGAAAAAAAAAATACAGAGACTTGATGGTATAAGTCGGATTAAAAAACCTGCAACCAGAAAAATAGTGATATGAAGTTGAAGAAAGGAAAAGAGTGAAAATAGTGGGTGTGGATCGAATCTGGGAGAGAAGAGAGTACCTGGACGACTCGGAGTGAATTTGTGGATGTGTTAAATGGAGAGGAAGAGAGAGAGAGAGAGAGAGAGAGAGGACAGTGCTCGTGAAGACTGAAGAGCTTGTTTCTTTCTTAAAGAAAGGATCCAGAGGTAGAGATATTGGAGATGATTTGGCTTCAAATACGCAAATTATGCAATGTAACAATAAAAATTCAAGATAAAATTTATTAAAAAAAAACCATCATTCTGTAATTTTTGATCTGACAGGGACAAGTAGAGGTGTATGTTTCCCGTTGTCTCTTTAGCCTGTTCAAGTATAATTCTCAATGTTTTAACAAAATTTAATATTATAAAATAAGAAATTTAAAATTTGAAATGTTCAACTTGCTATAAATTTTAGTTAAATTTTAGTTAAAAGAGTGAATAAATTTCAAACTTTGAAAATTTTAAAATTTAATGAAAAATATTATATAAAAATTAATTAATTAATTTTAATTTATAAAAATTGATTAGTTTATAAAAATTGACTAATTAATTAATAAACTGATTGATTTTTAACAAAAATAATTATTAAAATAAATTAAACCAAAAAATTAAAATTTAAACTAAAAATTTAATCAATTCAAAATTTTTATAATTAAATTAATTAAATCAGTTAGATTTTTAAATCATTAATATTTTTTATATACCTATTATAAACAAGACGTTTCACATATTTTACATCATCTATGAAATAACAAATATGGACAAAGGATTTTCTTTTTTGGTTAAATGAAAATATATTTATTAATACGTCATAAAAGAAAACTATATAATTTGTCATCTGCACATATTTTCTCTCTCTCTCTCTCTCCCTTGATCTCCCATTAGAGATGGGAAAAGTACGTGAGGACAGGTCCACATTTTTGCCTCAGAATGCTTTAGCTGATGCCCTCGGCATTTGGTGTGGTAAAATCCTTTAATGACATAATATTTCTACTGCCAACTTTGCTTCGTCAACTTCTATTCTCCTTTAAAGTCTTCTTCTTATTTGCAATGTTCTTTCAATCTCATGAGCTGAATTAACAAGATTCCTAAGATTATTATAATTGCGAATAAAAGATTTAATCAACAAAAGAGAAAGAATAAAGAAAATTCAGTAAATAAATAAAATAAAATAAAATTTCTATTATATTTATCTTGCAAATCTACAAATATTAATCCCTAATCCCTAATCCCTAGCAAGGGCACCAAAAAATTGATTATTTATTCTATATGTGCACAATTTAGTTGTAGTTAGTATAAGCAAGTATGGATCAATTTAAATGTCAATTCTCACATGTAATCAAAAACTTCTCTGATGCTCTTGACTGATGCTCTTGACTTTCTGACTGCATGGCTATCCATGCAGTAACTCCGGGTAATCTTCTGCAACTCCTCTCTCCCCCCATTCCTTCATCCAGAATCCTCCTCTGCTCCTCCTCTTCTTCAACCTTTTCGCTCCCTCCCTGTCTCTTTTGGCACCTCCAGGGGTATTTTGGTCCCCCTTCAAACTCTGCCCTTTCCCGCCCCTACATTATACTTAAGTGGCTGAACCAATATCTTTCACAAGTAGTAAGTTTTCTTGATCCTTGGGATACAACTCAAGTTTCCTTATACTTTGTATATATTGGCCTTGGTCAAGCTCCTCAAATAAGATTGGCTTTGATGGAATTATCTAGATTTTGTGATGATGCCAAGTCAAAGAGTGAAGCAG
>JAOQMM010000006.1:10718459-10729715 GCA_027563515.1 Erythroxylum platyclados
TTGGTCAGCAGGTGAGGAGCAAAATCAGAGAATCATTGGAAAGCCTTTATCTAGTAGTTCTGCCCCGAACTACTTCATGCTTCTTCGCTATTACTATCTTGGTTACTATTACATATTCTAATCATCTCTTCCATTACTCGCAGGCTTGACCACACTCGGAATAGGTGGAGAGGAATTACCTTAGAGATCCAGAACTACCCTTTTATTAGGTAATAGTAATGCACTCTTTTTCAATAGTTTAAGAACTATCTGGCATTCTTTAATGTGTAATCAGCGTAGTCTTTAAACTATAACACCATTATCATGGTTCCTAGCTCTTAGTCTCTAGGTTCACTATGTTCCACCTTTCCTTCATTAAGGAGCTTACACCAACAAATCCTCTTCTAGTAATAAGTATTTCCCTAATCAAGTATATTGTACTAGCTAAAATTATTGGAAATTCACAAGTGGAGTCATCCTATATTGGAAAGAGACATATGGATAAAGTGAGTTATATAAAAAGATAGGACTTATAACCTAATGCCTTAAGGTTTTGGGTTGAGATATGATGTCTTGTTTGTATATGGGCTCACTTGAATTAGGTCCAATTTCTCCCCAGGCTCCCTCAAAACCATTCATTGGTATCAGAGCCAGGTTGGCGAAGTCTGATAAATAAAGATTCATGGATTTGGGTCATAATGACTCAAATGGCTTTGCATGAGCTATGGGTTAAGGGGGAGCTATTCTAATATGGATAGATCCACTTGTGAGGGTGAGATGTTGGAAATTCACAAGTGGAGTCATCCTACATCAGAAAGAGACATATGGATAAAATGAGTTATATACAAAGATAGGCATAATCTAATGCCTTAAGGTTTTGGGTTGAAATATGATGTCCTGGTTGTATATGGGCTCATTTGTATCCAGTCTAATTTCTCCCCATGCTCCCTTAAAACCCTTAAAAAATATCATATTTGCTTAATGTCATCCCTTTATACATTTTATTATTCCTTTCTCGCCAAAGAGCGTAAACACTACAAGAAAAGGATGTTTTGAGGAAACAAAATTCTTGTCCCATTATTTTAATTGCACCACTAGGCCATGGAAAAATTAGAGGCCAATCACTCTCATTGTAACAAAGTTGAAGGAGTTGATGGATTCTAGATCATAGTGCTTGAGTGTAGACACATTCAAAAAATAAGTACTAGAGAGTAGACATATTTAGTTTAGTTTTATTGTAAGTAAAGTATAATCATATTTATATCTTTGTGTGCTTTTCATTGTACAAACACTATTTTAAAAGGTGAAGGTTGCATGAACTACTTCTAATTTTGTTATATGTGCATATGCGATCTATATTTTGTAAATGATGAACATAAATAGATCAAAATTAGATTATTGCCTTCGTACAACACATTTTCTACTATATTATGGCTTTAATATATATTTGTGATCATAAACAAGTACATCAAAATTTATTAATAAGTAAACACTTAATAAGTTTTCAAAGAGTGCAAAATAGAAAAAGATTTATAAATATTATTTTGAATAATAAATGTTAGGATGTTTGTTTTAACTATTGTGAAGATTGTAATTTCATTTGTAAGATTTTATGATTATTAACTCAAATGAGAAGCCATCTTTGAATTACATAATTTTTTTTAATGAGCATCCTTTTAATGTATTTGGATGTAAAAATACTTTTTAAATGAATAGCAATACATAAATAAATGGTAGAAATTATTTGGAAAAAAATGTTAAAATGCTCAATGAAAGTGTTGTTTTTTACTAGATTGAGTATATATACAATGTCGCTAAAAAATTGAAAATATTTCAAAAATAATTTTATAAAGGTTAACATTTTTAAAAAATAATGAGAAATGAGAAACAAATCCATTTTGGCTTCAAATTTTGGAAAGGGCCTAAAAAAAATTTCAAATGCCACAAAAGTCGCAAGTATCTTCAAACATTATTAACATTAACAATCTTAGAGTGAAATATAATATAATTGTAATATATTAAAATATAAGTTAAAATATATTTATTTTTAGAACGGTTAAGATATAATTTATATAAAATCAAGATATTCTTAAATTATATTTTTATTTCTCTTATTGATTCTCCTAATTTAAATTTAAAATTATTATTCTTACTAATTGTCAATTCTATTTTTTAAAAATATTGTTTCTCAAATTTGACGTTGAATGACAATCATTTGATTGCAGTTCCCCAAATTGATCAAGAACAAAATTGGCAATAAAGAACAAAAGTTCGGGAGTTGTGGGTTTCCAAAGTTCGAATCCCCCAATTGAATCCCGCTTTTATTTAGAAATAACCACAGTAGAGAGTGGTTATTGCCCTTTCAATCTTCAGTTCTGATCGAACCTTTTAATTCTTCAGTTCCTGCCTTTCTGGGGCAGCTGCAGGCATACAATTCTCTGCCAAAGTCTGCAAGGCTGACCTCTTCTCCAGTTGCTGTTAAAGTAAACAAGTAATTAGTAGCAAAAAGTGAACTAAGTCCACCAAAAAAATTAAGAAGTGATTACTAAGAGAAAAATGGAAACTGGTGTTGAACCTTAATATTTTTGTCTTCATTCTTTTTGCTGGCAATCTGTAATTTTTCTTTCAACATCTTGGTGAGCTGCCTTAGACTCATTTCATCTAGTGTCTTCTCATTTCTATTTGCTTTCTCTACGTTAGGATCTATCTTCCAGCCATTGCTGACGTTCTCCTTGTTAATATCTGAATCATGAACAATCTTCTCAGTTGTTGTCTGCTTCTTAGCTGATGACTTACCTGGTGTCAAAACTACTGGACAAGGAAACAGATTCTGAATTGTAGCAGCTACAAACGGCGAGAAATCACCAGTGGCTCTGCCAGCAGAATCTAGTTGTTTGCAAGGACTAATTTTCTTACAGAGGCTCTCATGCTCAATATCCAAAAGTTCTTCCAAGACTTCCTTCTTCTGGGATTGATCTGACGACCCACTGGTGGCACAAGACAGAGATACCACTAAGTTTTCTGCTACTCCCTCGCAACTTTCATTCTCACAGACTATCTCAGGATTTTTAGTCTCGTTTCTGATTTCTAGCTGCTCATGAAAAAAATTTCCAAGAGGCAGATCATTTTTCTCGACTGTTACTGTTATTTCATTCTCGTCACATGCCCTTATGCTCAAAGTATTTGTAATTATTGATTCTTCATCATTTCCCATGCTCATTGTCTCATGTAATGGAAAATGGTGTCCAACATAACTGAACTCCAGAGCCTTGCTAAACATCTCATCTGCAATGTTAACTGAGTTCTTGTCATGGGACTCCACGTGAGATCCTAACCTGTAATTGGAAAGCTCCGCAACCTCAGGATCCTCGGTTCCCTCCTCATCTGTTTGAGTTTCAGAGTTCCAACTTGCAAACTCATTTTCTCTTTTTGGCACGTCAAGTGCTGCAAAGCAACAGTTGGTTCAGAAATTTTAATTGCAGCATGAATTAACAAAATCACAATGAATTTTGAAGTTTAGATTAAATTTTGTTAGATATTAGTAAAATAGACAATAAAGAAACATACAACTCGCAGGGGCAAAATCAAGATTCTCCACGTTTCCAGCTTCAACGACATTTTGAATTGAACTCTCGTCACTTTCTTCATGTTCCTCATCCAACATTGAAACTAAATCCTGTTTGTTGCCTTTCATTATGTCCAACTTCACATCATAAACATCATCTTCAATGCCATTAATCTTTTCATTCTCACGACATTGATGATCCATTTCACTTTCATTATCCAGTGATTGATTGCGGACTGGCAGAACTTTTAAGTCATTCAGATTCTGCAAACTCTCTTCTGAAGTTGTCAACAAATCAATTCCTACATAACATAGTAACCATGTGAAAATTTGAAGACCAACAAGCTAAGACTTTTCCATGTAGAAGTTCAATCCTTTATGAAAATTTGAAATACTGAGTTCATTTCAAGAAGATTTTTAGACGAGATTGAAAACCGGTCTAATCTCATACTTCAATTAATAAAATGCAGGATACTATTCAGAAAAGATGATACTTCCACTAAACGCAAGAAGTATAAACTATTGACGTCCAATATCCTCGCAATGTACATTAATGTGGAGAACAGCAGCATAAACTTACTGTTATATGGACAAAGCTAAGAAACATACCAGATACGTCGATCACTTCTTTAACTTCCTGAGTTTCATTGCACAACCCATCAATCGTTATATGCTCAACGCAAAGTTCTTCTTTTAAGTTCAGCTTTTCCATGCTCTGCTCCAATAATCTCACAGATCGCCTTGTACTATACACTCTCTGAGCTGATTTTTCTTCCTTCTGGGCCTGGATTTTGGACCGACTTGAAGCTCCCCGGACCCTGCTCTGGCAGCTCTTCATTGCTGGGGTTTCTGGTACATTAATGTTTCCCAGAGGAGCTAGTTTATCATCATTTTCATTTTCAGACACTTGAGATTCGATTTTCTTCTTAGCTGAAGCTGCTGTTGCTTTTCTCCTGGTGGTGGATATTGCTGAATTCTGAAGCAAGTCCGAATTTCGAATTTCTTCATTGGCCTCTTCAGCAACAGATCTTCTTGTTGTCCGGCGCGTATGATTCAACAATTGGGGGCTTTCTGAGACAACATTAGTAGGCTTTTTTCGTATTGAAGTTCTACAAGCAGTTAGAGTGGCATCTAACGATCCAGGAATAGTTTTCTTTGGGGATAGTAGGGTACTGGACTCGGACGCAAGGATAATTTCATCGGTTCCTTCCACCTAATAAGAAAAGAACAAACGCATTGAATGATTAGAGCTACTTATTGATCAAACATATTCTTCCACTGAATACGAAAATTTGATTTTAGAAAAGAACAAACGTATTGAATGATTAGAGCTACTTATTGATCAAACGTATTCTTCTACTGAATACAACAATTTGATTTCTCCTGGTTTACCAAATAGGTTCAAAATAGAAGTTTTACTAGAAAAGGCAAAGACATAATTCACCAAATCCGAATGTGCGTATGGAAATAGTACCAAATCCAAAAAACAGTGGAAATTATATGAACACTACCATAGATTACTTGATTTGAATTTTTGTTGATCTTCTTTTTATTTCAACAATTTTCTCAACGATAAAGATGTAAGACGGAAGCAAATGCATCACACATAGGATCAAATTAACAGATCCAGGTTCCACATTTAATGAAATGCATGCAGATAGGAAATGAAACCCTTACAAGTACTCCATTCCCAAAATAACATCTGTCTGTTCATCAACACTATGGAAGGCGACAATGAAGACCCAGATTCGGGTTTTTTTTTTTTTGTTATCAACTTTCTTTTCCGATGAAGGAAACATGTTCCCATATCAAGTGATTTCTAAAGCAACGATAAGGGAAGAAAAGATTACCAGTTGAAGAGCTTGCAGAGCATCGGCCATGGCGACATTGGTTAAGTTTGCTGGAATCTTGTTTTTCTTGCAAAGAGCTTGGAGCTCTCTCCTTGAAAGACTGTGAAAATCCATGAGTTTGATTTGGAAATGTCCGATTAGGTTAGAGCGTATTTTGTGGCTGTTATACACTACTACTGGAAGTGGAAGAAGTGAGGCCTCCTTTATTTATACAGCTGATGACTATCAAATATGAATTGCTGTGTAAGAGCTTCGGTCAAAACCCTAGATCATATGACCGTTGGGAGCGTGGATTTGAAATTTGAAATTGAACTTTTTACTAAATAAAATATTCGTATAAACTGTTCTCTACTTCATCCATAGATGTGGATATGCATTTCTTTATTTGCCCTTGAAAGAGCACACTTGAATTGATGTAAATTCCAAATTTTATAATTTATGGCACCCATAATAGTTATTAATTACTTTTCATAATAATAAATAATAATGACAATAAAGTTATTTATAGTTTTTTTTAAATATAAAGCTATTTATAGTTACTTGATGATAACTTTGCTTTAACTAAGCTACTCAAAACTTATTTATCATCAATAACAGTTGTAAGTATGGAGGAATATACAATTATACATTGCAATGGCCAAAGTAAGGATAGGATTTATAAAAATTGAGCCTAAATTTAAATTTTTAATTGAGTTTAAATTTAGTTTGAAATTTGATCGGGTTTTGAATTTTTTTAAATTTTAAACTAAATATATTGAATTTAGGTTAGGTTCGAGACAGATATTACAACCTCAAAGTCTGATTTGAAACTTAAAAGCTTTAAATTTTAAACTCAAATGTGACATTAAATTAATTAAACCTAATTAATTTAAATTTTGCTTGTTACCTTTAGGTCGAGTTAGGTCAAGCTTGAGTCTAATCATTAATATGTCTTCAACTTCTCATTGTTTTCTCTTTTGGTTGGATCTCTTTTAAGCATTTTTGTATGCAAAGCATTTTCTCACTCTTAAATTCTCACACTTTCCCGCTTTCATATTTTCATGGCTATCTCTTACTAGAAAACTTTAGTTTGTCCTTGGTGTTTAATATTTGTTCGATTTCTAGGCACATTATAAACGAGGCTTTAGGAAGTTTGTTAAAGATCATACCATTTTGGACTATGGTACCTATTTATGTTTTGCAAATAATTCCAAGAATGATTTATTGCTTTTTTTTGAAAAATTGAATAAAATTCATTAATGGAATAAGTAAACCATCCAATTACAAAGTTTAAAATACAAAGCCAAATTTATCAAAAATAAGACACATGCATCAGGCCATGTGGTGCTCAATTTTGCCTCATTAGGCCTACTCGTAACAAATAATTTTCTAAAGACTATAAAATAGGATTATCATCTAGCAATAACCTTAGATCATGCGAGTCAGGAGGGACTTTGAGGGACTTCCATGCACTTCAACTAAGAATCAGGTAAGAGATCTATGTTTTTTAATTCTTTCACTTCCTTGTTTAAGTCACCACGCAATTGCTTAGTCTTAGTCACTTACTTAGCCTAGATTCCATATGAGAAATTGTTCCCAAATGTTGATTCTAGAAGAACCCTGAGCTTATTCCTTTTCTTCCCTTTAAACCTCTAATAGCTCCTTTCCTTCTAAATCTCATAAACAACTTCCTCCAAAGCTACTGTTATAGTAGCTTTTTTAGACCTGAATATTTCACTATTCTATATCCAGTGTACTATCTTGGTCAATTGGCTTGGGATTTCTAATGTACTATACAGATTTCTGATCCCTAGCCAGACCTCCTTTGAGAACATACATTCAAAGGATAGATGTAGTTTATTCTCGTCCAAAGTGTTACATAGAATACAATTGTTCTAAAGGGGAGATATGAAAGTCTATCTAGGTTGTTTAATCTGCTCAACATTGCTAACCATAAAAGAACCCTTACTCTAGGTCTGAGGAACTTAATCTAAACAATATTGTGCTAGGGGATGAATGGCTCCCTACAAAATATTTTAGTTAGAGCCATACTACTAGTAACTTTATGTATAGGAATTCCATCCTAGGAGTATACATCCTCACTATTAGGATTGGGAGTATAAGGGGGTAGTAGATAACTAAGATCATATTGTAAAACAATCCAAATTATTTATGAGATTAAGGCATTTATCTTTGCATCAAGGGGGATATGCTAGAGAGCTCTCACTACAAGTTAATGAAGGATGAGGGGACCTATCCTGTCCAATTATCATACAAAATTGATGTCTGATTTTTATTACCAATTTTACAAGTAACTTTAAAACTCCTCTAGTCTCCTAGTTAAAGAAGTTGGGTAGAAAACCAAGAGTGAGAGTCCTTTGGGTGTATTGCTTATACATTAACACCTGTCAGAATGTAGGTATTAGTCCATCTAGCTTAGAGTGAGTTTCTGTCCATTAAGATTTTCTAGAGTCTCTTCAGTAGAAGCATTTTGTTATAACTTTGAATTGATTTGAGACCCAAGCCTCCCTCTTCAATAGGTTTACATATTATAGACCATTTAACCTTTGCTTTACCTCTTTATATCCTCTGCTGAATTCCATAGGAAATTCCTCATACTCCTTTCAATGGACTTGATAGAAAGAAGTGAGAACTCTAGTAGATGTGCATAGAGTTTATTACAGTTTTAAGAAGTTAAAATTTACCTCCTTAAGAAAGGGATCTATTAGTCTAAGAGCTTAGCCTTTTCTAGATCCTCTTAATTAATGGGATACATTCACTAAAGGTCAATATTTTTGTAGAAATAGGTAGCCCTAGGTAGATCATTGGAGGGAATTTTATATTCATGCCTGTGATCTCTAAAATTCTACCTTTTATTGAGTCTACACTTGTTAAGATAATAAAATGGATTTTGTTGAGATTGATATCTAAACTTGTTCTAACGTGTCCATCAAGAGCATAATTGAGTGACAATGGGCTTTAGAGAATAAAAGGAGATCATCTACAAAATATAAGTTGGATAGAGAAATTGTTTACATTTGATATGGTATTTGAAATTAGGATCTTTGCCTATGTTATTTTTTAGTAATTGAGTTAGTGCTTCCATACATATAATAAATAGATATAGAGAGAGAGGGTATGCCTATTTGAATCCTCTAGCCCCCTTAAAAATAGTAAAAGGTTGACTATTAACAAGAATTCCAAAGGGTGTGGAGGTTATATAAGCCTCTATCCATTTATTGAATTTAGTAGGAAAATTCATAACCTATAGTAGTTAAAGTAGGAAAGTGTAACTGACACTATCAAACACCTTGTGAAAATCAATTTTGGTTGAACAATTCATAGATGATTTTTTTTTCTAGAATAAACTTTCAACAACTCTTAGACAAGTATGATGTTGTCCTTAATAAGTCTATTTTCCATGAAAGTACCTTAATTGTCCCTTATGATAGTGTTTAGGACGGTCTTGAGTTTGTTTGCTATAGGCTTGGAGATGGTTTTGCATAAGAAGTTACTACAAACAATGGTTATGTAATCTCCAAAGGGTGTTGCGTTAGGAGTTTTAGGGATAAGGGTAATATAGGTTTTATTGATCTCTTTGATTAGAATACCATTTATGAAAAATTCATGCATTGCATCCTTTATCATTGGGCCTATAGGATTCCAAGACTTCTGGAAAAAGAATCCATTAAACTCATCATGTTCAGGGAATTTCATAGGGTTCATATGAAAAACCCATTTTAATCTCATCATCAGTCACTAGCTTAACCAAACTACTTGCTTCTTCAAAAGAAGTTCCTTTGGTGATGGAAAAGGAGAGGATTAGCACTAAAGAGTTTGAGTGCACCTGACTACCAATGAAGCATTTGAAGAAATTTACTGCCTCTCTTTGGAGTTCAACCATATCAGTGAGTTTCCTACCATTAGCTATTGTTGCAGAGGTAATCCTATTTATGTTTTTTCTTTACATCATGCTATTGAAAAAGAATTTTAAGCATCTATCTCCTTCTTTTATATAATTTATTCTTGATCTTTGCAAGATGATAGATTTGTGATTGTTTATCGTTTGTAAGTAGTTTCAAATATGTTGTTCTTCTTCATTCAAGAGGATTGTGTTACCTGGATTTTAAGTCAATAGTTGTTGAGTTTTGCAGAGTTTCTCCCTAGCCTATTCAACCTTTTTTTTGGTGTCCTAACCCCAGCTTGCATTTAGTCTCTTAAGTTCTTCTTTAATAGACTTCATCTTCTGGACACAAATATATTATTTACTTCCAACTACATTAGATTCCATTCCTTTCCTGATGACATCTTCAATTCTCTCCATCTGAGTCAAGAGTTTGTTAAATGTGAAAGGAGTCTTCTTGTCTGTTTTAAGGAAAAGTTTGTCCACCTTAATAGGTTTATGATCTTAAAATAATGCGACTATAAAAGCGGCTTTACTATTAGGATATAATGAGCGCTAGTCAAAAGATTCACTAATGCTCTATCTAATTTTTTTCTTATGTTCCACCTAGTAGCCTACTTGTTACACCATGTAAATTTCTACCCTTTATAATTTAGATCCGCCAGCTCTAATGATGAGACATATTCCAGGAAGTATGGGTTATAGTTTTTCAAGTTACGTTGTCCTTCAACTTCTACTGTATAGGGTGGAGTTAAAGTCTTTACAGACCATCCAAAGTCCTCTCCATATTCCTTTCTTACTTTTCAAGTTGTTCCAGAGTTCATTTCTCTAAAAATCTTTGTTAAATCGTTAGATAAAAGACATATAGATAGTTCAAGCCTCCTTTAGAAAATGGATTCTAGAGTGAATTACCTACTCATTTGCCTCTATCACATCTACTTGCAAGATCCATATTGTAGCATACAATAATTCTTCCTAATGCATGATACCCATGATTTGAAATGGCTTTCATTGAGTCCCAAAAATATTTAATTTTTACATTTTCTTTAACTTTATTTTGGTTTCCAAAAGACAAAAAACTATTGACTTCTATTTAAAAACAAAATCCCTTAAAGCATTTAGCTTTATTGGGAAGTTAACTCCTCGAACATTTAAATATTTTTTAACTTCTTTAAAGTATTTCTCTAATCTTTTAGATATAGCTTTAAATAAGAGCAGGTCTACTCTCTTTGTTAAGGCTAACTCTTACAATTTAGGTCCTTCTCTAAAATAATTGTGACTTTCCTCTATAATTCTTTAATATCATAGAGTCCCAATTGTCTCAACCAATATTGATTTCTTTTATTTGATAAAACAAGCTTTGGATAGAGTTTCAAAATGGACCAGTGTATTCTTGTCTAATATAACCAAGTTTCAATTGGTCAAGTATATTCTTTTTAGTCACATTTGGACATCTCACCTATTCCTCTCTAGAACCATTAAGAGACTGAATAGCTTATCAAAACCTTCTGTTAAGTTCAGATTGCTATTAGTTGACAGAAAACTAGTGTTCAAAGAGTAAGAAGAGTACAAGCCTAATAGGAAGGTTGATTTTGAAATGAGGTCAAAGTTATGAAATAACTTTTTAAAATCATAAGCCCAAACCCAAGGGATCATTGGTATCCGTTTGGTCCTAAAGGAAAAATTATAAAGTAGCTAACATACTTACACGAAGCAGTCTTGGACTCTGGATAATGTTAGAAGCCTCTCTACTTTCAAACAAAGAATGGCTCCTTAACCATTAGTAGATCAGATTTGGGATGCTAACCCTAACCCTTCTTAATGCTTTAACAAAAAATCTGCATGGGGAATTTTCTCTACTACGGCTCCTACTATCAACTGGTTCCCTTGTTCTGGTTTAGGCCCTGTTTGGTAAATGGCTTATCAGCCAAAAAACAGCTGGTTGACCATGTTTAGCTTATTGACTAAGTTGAAAAGCT
>JAOQMM010000006.1:10743538-10756790 GCA_027563515.1 Erythroxylum platyclados
TTAGGGAGAGCATGATCTCCCTCTTTAGTGTGTGATTTCCTATTTATTCCTAAGATTGTTTCCTTATGTAATTACTTTTATATAAACGACACAAGGGTAACCCTAACATTTTCCAATCTACCTAAAACACTTACCTCCACTTACCAAAACCAAAAACCAAATCCACAGAAGTAACCAGGCAATAAACATTAAAATAGGCCTTATACATCAAAGTAACCTTCTGTAATTGTGAAATAGTACAACTAAAATCTTCATGCTTCTTACATTTTGTGATAATCAACTATATGCTAAAGCATGGACTTCAATTTTTCAGATTAAAAAAATGTTCAAGTGATTACATTGTTTAGGAGAAGAACGCCACAACTAGCTAGAAAAATGATGGAATAAATTGCAGCCCAAATGTTAGAAAGCCATATGATAATTTTCTAAAAATATTTGCATTAAATAGAAAAAGAATGAACCATTCTCAAAGATTGAAGAATGCAATATGCAAGGCATCCAATAAGTGATATAATCCAAATATATTTGATATTAATACTTACTAAGGAAAGACAGATTTCACTCTCTCAATGTCCAAAAATTGCTGGAGAGAATGTGGGATTCCAAGCTTGATATGTAACTTCATTTGTTTAAATGTCACCCTAGGGATGGATCCTACATCAACTTATCTTAATATAGCAAGAAGAAACAAACAACAAGCTACAATATATGAATGAACTACAAACATAATAGCTTCTAAATAAATAAGAATTTTCAAGGCAAAAGATACAACCATAATACTCAGTAGTACCATTAAAAACAAAGCCAACCTACTATGCTTGAATGTTAAAATCCATCTTGCATGAACATCAATTCAATAAATTAATCTTCACAAGGTTTTAAATTGTAGTGTAAACTCATAGCCAAGATCATAATCTAAGTGCATAAAAAAGTTTATTCATATAGGGAGCTTGGTAAAAAATGCTTCACATATGAGTCTATTCACATTAGTACATATATGCACTTTTTTTAAGATTATAAATTTAGAAGAACTTGTATCGAACAATTCGTAAAATATTAATGAAATAATCAAATTTTATAAAATGATTTGATTCTTGATGGTGTTGGAGACAATGGCAACATTTCCAAAGAATTTCAAGGAAGTATCCAAAACAAAGTTTTTAATAAAATAGCTATAGTTAGAGATAACTATACATAACCAAGTTCATAAAAACTTTAAGTTGAGAATAAAACCTCCATCATTATTTCTAACCCCTAACAGGCCCAGGACATTAACTCAGTGGAAAAGCATAAAATCCTTCTTATGTCCATTAATAGAAGATCCTCAAGGAAGACCCAAGCATGGTCATTTGATGACTGATTACAGAATTTCACAACTGCAAACCAATTAAAAGAAATTCATTTATCATTTTAAGTAAATAAAAGGCATAATCATTTGTAACACCAAAGAAGTCTTTCCGATGGCCTACACCAGGCATTAAAATAACAAGCAACTACGCACATATACAACATTTTAATTAAGGGGCGAATCTGAAACTTGATAACGTACAAGTACATACCTCTACGAAATGCAGGAATAGAATTAGAAGATATAGCATCCCTCCAAGCACGCATGGAAGTAGTAGTAATATCTTGCCTAACACATACAAGTTCACACTTGTCAAACAATCAACTTTCTTCCAAAGATTTTAGGACCCAACACAAGGAAATGTTAACTGGGCATTTATCACAATATAGCATGGGCTAGACTCGAGACAAGCAAGAGATCTGAAGAAGGGAAGATTATACAGACCCATATTGATCATAGCCAACACCCATCTCAACAAACAAGAGCTTCATAGATTCATTGAAGCTCCCACCTGACTGTGTTGCTTCCATGACTTAGAGAGTCGTGCACTAGAGAGACTCAGAAAGGAATCGGTTTGGTGAGTTTCGTGGGAGATTCAGATACGAAAGATTGCGGTAATTGGTAGAGCGATAACTGGGCAAACAAGGAAGAAGTGGCAAATTTAGGATCGAGCATGCACCCCTAACGTTCTAATGCAGTACTACACTTATGGATAATTTGATCTTTTTATTAGTTATTCCTTTGTCATTCAAAATTTATGTTTTCAAACCATACATTAACATTACATCATCATTAAAAATTCTTAGGAATAAACCAAACTAAATAATACATATTCTATTCTATTCCTAAAAAATCACCATTCTATTCCTTATCTATTCCAGTAGGTGAACCAAACCTGCGGTAATTTTTGATCAATCACCATACATTGTTCATGTTTTGAAACCTAGTAGGCAGATGAAGATACCATTTAGATTCAACAACTGTCTAGCCAGAGTAGAGGGCTTTGCGGAAGCAATTAGAAGAGGACTTCAGCATTAATATATGGGAACAACACAATTCCAATACACCAGGAAGCTATGGAACATCAAGGAGGAACTGAAGGGGTTAAACATAATAAGAATAGGAAATATACACCTTCTTCTAGATTTATCCAAGCAAAACCTGAGGCATGCCCAGCTGGTTTATATCAAGATCCCACTAATGAGGTACTACAGGAAAAGGAAAAAAGTCCCTCTTACATTACACCCAAGAGCTGGAATTTGAAATATCTATAATGATGAAAATACTGGTTATTTTCACAGAAAAATAGTGACAAGAAAAGCTACAAATAAGATCACCTCCCTTAAAATTGGTGATTCTATTATCAGAAGCAGAACCATATTGTGAAGGAAATTGAGAATTTCTTCTCAAGTATAATGGGCACACCACCTAATGTTGTCTCCTCAGTATCACTTACTCAACAAGATATGTAAGACTTATTAACTACTGGGGAAAGTAGACATTCTTTCATACCATTTGCTAGAGCTGAAATTGAGCATAGTTTGAAGTCCCTTAATCCCTAAAAAGCCCCTCGACTAATGGGATAAATGTGTTTTTCTTCCAAAATACGTGGGATCTAATAGGGGGAATTGTTATGGAGGCAATAGAGGAATTCTTTAGTGAAAGGAAACTTCTAAAGGAGACAAATAAGACTTTTATAGCCTTGGTTCCTAAGGGTAAAGAGCATAACTAAGTACATCGATACAGACATATTGCATGTTATTACTCTATCTACAAGATAATTTCTAAGATATTAGCAGGGAGATTGAGAAAATCTTACCCAACCTTGTAAACCATCAACAAGGAGCTTTCATCCGAGGAAGGCAAATCAATGATAACATTCACCTAGTCCAGGAGTTGTTGAAAAACTATATGAGAAAGAGGAGTAGTAGGTGTTGTGCCCTAAAGATGGACTTCCAAAGCCTTATTACAAATTAGAATGGAGGTTTATCTTAAAAATATTAGACGCACTTGGATTTCCAACCAATTTTACACAACAGGTAGAGCGATGCATCTCAAAGGTCTCATTCAATATTCTGGTCAATAGAGAGCCATCCAAGTTGATTAGAACTTATAAGGGACTAAGACAAGGAGACCGAATCTCCCTTTACCTCTTTGTCCTAGCAATGGCAACCCTTAACAGACTATTGCAAAGGGTGATGGAAAGGACAAAAGGTTTCAAATATTAAACCAAGTGCAGAAGGGAGAAAATTATAAGCCTAAGTTTTACAGATGACTTATTCCTATTTTCAAAAGCTGATGATAATCCTGTCTTAACCTTTTTACAGGTCTCAAAATGTTCAACAAAATGTTGGGGATGAAGATCAATTATGAAAAAGGAGGGATGTTTTTGTCATAAAGAGCAATCCCCTAAGGTCAGTGGTTATCTAGCATAATAAGAATCAGGTTACAACAACTATTTATTTCATACTTAGGAATTCCTATTTCACCCAGGAAACCATTGATGTCAGAATATAAACCTATCCTCAATAAAATCGAGATAGAGTACAGTGCTGGACGTTAAAATGCTTATCTCTAGCAGGAAGAGTCCAGCTGATATCCTTATGCTTAAGCTCCCTAAGCATCTATTGGGCCTCACATCTAGCAATTCCTAACCCCATTATAAAGTAGATAGAGAGGATGTTCAAAAGATTCTTATGGAGTGGTAACCTGGAGAATACATACAAGGTCAAAGTTAATGGAGAGAAGTATAAAGTCAAGGGGGCAAGGTATCATCCCCATAAAGGTTGTCAATAGATCTATACTAGTAAAGAAAATGTGGAGGATAGTGAGGGAGGAGAATTCTCTATAGGTTAGATGGGTGATGAGTTACTATGAAAAAGGAAGATATTTTTGGAATCTAACATGCCCAAAAAAATGTCTCTAAAATCATGAAAAATATCCTCAGGGCTAGCAACGAGGTCAGAGAAAATATCTACTGTAAAGTCGGAGATGGAAAGCAAACCTCATTTTGGTGGGATAAATGGTCGCAGTATGGGATCCTTAACAATCTAGAGGAGTTACAACCACTTAAGGTAATGCATCCATAGGAGGCTACGGTATTCTAGGTTCTCTCTAACCCTAATATATTGGAAAATCTACTATCTAAATTAGAGCTGGCTCAATTTTTGAGAAATTATCCCCTGTATCCTACAAAGAAAGATTCAGTAACATGGAGAGGGCTTAAATCTTGAGCACCTACCATCAGGATGCTCAGGAAGCTATACTGGCACCAAGAAATAGTAGTGGAATGGAGCAAATTAGTGTGAGGAAATTCACTCTTCCACAAGAAGCCTATACACTTTAGTTGGCAACCAAAAATAGGCGTAGACTATCCAGATTCATATCAATCCCTAACAGATGCAACCCATATCATCGGGCTATGGAGATGATGGATCACCTCTATTTGAAGTTTCCATTCTCAAAGAAAGCATGGAAGTATGTTATATAGAGGTGCAGACCAGAAGAACCAAAAGATACATGGAAGGAGACAACTGAATGGAAGGAGACAACTACCATAGCCATACATGTGTTTAACCTCTAACGATATCCATAGAACATGTTAGAAGAACTTTACAACTACTATAGAGAGGGTTAGGAAAAAAGTATTAGCTTCCTGGGAGTTTAAATCTATCTATAATAGGGTTAAGACCTTTTAGTAATTTAATTAAAATAAAATTCCAATTTTAATTAAACTTTAATTTAAATTACATTTAATTTTAATTAAATACTAGTTAGGCTCGAACAATATTCAATATCTCATATTAGTTTTTATTAATTAAATATATCATATTTAATCTTAAAATTTCTAAAACTGTGCAACTCGATTAGCGCTTTTTCTCTCTTCAAACCATTGTTTGTTTGCGAACTATTAAGTTCCTAAGTATGTTGGCAATAGATAGAAATTATAACCTTAAATCATATTTAGGATTAGATAAATTAAACTCTTTTTATTTATCTTAAATTCTCTATTTATATTTATAAATCAAGATTAGCTTCTAGCAACATAGACCAACTAAATATTTAGGATGTCAAAGCAGTTTTGACTAACATTTCATGGATGATTTTTTTTATATAATTCAATCATTTCATTAAAAAATGTTATGATTAGACATGAAGCATGAAATTAATATCTACTCCATTTTAGTCCAATCATATTAGTTCCCTACCATTAGTAATTAATTTAATTAATGATATATGTAAACTATTTTAGAAAGTTTCATTTCACTTTGGCCAAGTATTTGCTATATTTGCTAAATTAATACTAATCGAGAACAATAGAACATTCTTCTTAATTACTTTAAGGTGATGAATTCTATATTGATCGCTCTATATATCTAATAGCTACCGATTGAGCAACCCTTGACTAGAATAGGTCATAAGTAATATTAGAACACAACAATCCCTATATGAGGAAATTAGGAGATCTTAAGTTAAACGATCATTTATACAATCATCACAATGAGAATTTCCATAGAAATACAAGTAATGTTCCAAATGGAATTCTCATATAGGGTCAGTTTAGTAAACTTGTTATCTTACAAGCACCTATATGTTTATTTAAGTATCTTCATACTTTAGTCTATAAGATCAACTACTTCCTTTATAAAGAAGAAATATAACATATGTTAGTCTTCTTATGCTCGATTAGTGTCCATTCTTAATAAAATAGTGAATAAGAATTTACGGATAATATATAAATGTAATATAAATATCTTAATTATGATCTTATAATAATTCTAATTGTAATGTATATTTATACTATAGAAGTTATCATATACATCTTAATATGTATAAGATAAAGAATGTCCTTATAAAATTATTCACTAAACTATAACCAACTAATTGGCTATATGACATAAACCAATACAGACAGCGGAAGAGAATTGGCATTTATGGTTTGTAAAGTTTTCAAAAAGCAGTAGACATACTTTAGAAGAGGATATGTCTATGTCATAGATTGAGGAGACATTAAGCTATAGTGGCCTATTAATAGCATTATGATAAGCTTTTATAATTTAAGATATTGAATGTTCTTTTTGGATCTCATATCCATTATCGAGGAGTACGAATGACTACTTGATAATTCATAATGGCCCATAAAATTTGTATCTGTGTCCACCTTTTAAGCTCAATATATAAGGAGTGAATATGCATGCTCAAAGAGAGCAAGTGGAGCCACATAGAGTCTATCATCAAAGCCTACTTCATAAGGGAGTCGTAAAATCTAAGTAACTGTATAGGTTGCACGTTGTAGCTTTATTAATATATGAGAGCATGTTATTTCCTTTGCATTAAAATTCTAATATGAGAGGTTTTTGAGCCTGTTGATTAAATTGGCATTTAGAATGATCAATCTAATTCATAGGATCCTAGTAAAGACTTTAAAAAAGGATTATATGTGCTATAAATAGTAAAAGGAATATTTCACAATATTGCAGATGATATAATTTTAACCTTGAAGATAAAAGCATGCTTTCACAATTTATGAAATGATTTAATATTATTTTAAATTAATAATAAATTAAATTAAGTAATATGAATTTCATGTATTCTTTATATCAAATTTTAGTTTTATTTTTAAAGATTATTGATAGATGCATGATTGATCATAATTTTACCTCATATTTGATGTGTTTTTGCTTGATTTCTTATATTTTTATTATATATTTGGTACTTAATTTGTTTCAAGTGTGTTTACAGAGTATAATTGCCTTCATAGACTAAAAGGAGAAGAATTCAAATAAAAACGCGACATGAAAAGAGAATTAGTAATTTGGAAGGAGTGCATGGTCGTGCACTTTAGCACACCCATGCATTTTCATAATATGTAGCAAATTCTAATTATGCGCGATCCAATGCATGACCGTACAAGAGACCGTGCATAACCCAAAAACCTAGAATTCAATATAAAAGTGACATTTTGGGGGCAAAAGAAAGGAGACTCTGGGAAGTAATTTCCAAATCGCGTAACCGTTCTTAAGGGGCAATTTTGGTCTAGAGAAGTGGAAAACATGAAAAAAATCATTGAAAGATCCATATTGGAATATAAGATCAACCCTCTACATCACAAGAACATTCGATAGAAGACAATTGGGGATATTTAAAATTATGATTCCTTTTTGTATTTTTCTTTCATTGTATGTTTGATTTCGTGTTCGATCATGTATAACTAAACTTCCAGTTAGTATTTAGGTTAGATGAACCTTATGTTAATACTTTAACATGATTTGATTCTTTTATTAATATAATTGGTTGTTTGATATATTGTGATCTGATTATGCATTTTATTTATGCTATAATTGAGGTGATTGAGGAAGAACTGGTAGAGGAATCTGGAACAAGTAATGAAACTATCGATAAGGTCTTAGTGGTAACCTTAAGTATGGAGGGTTTCCACTTCCTTAAAGACAAACTATTTGAGCTAGCTGATGATACATAGAGTTTTGTTATTCCTTACATTTTTAATAGTTTATCATTAAAAAGGGCATTAATGGAGTCTATTGGTTTTATTAATCTAATCAATTATGTCATTCTGATTATCTTGCAGCAAGTGGCTTACTTACGGGCTACAAAACCCCTATGTGGAGAAAAAGGCAAAAGCAAGTTGCTGATTATTGACCCTTGATGATAGAAATGTGCAGGTTACGTCAAGCTACCGACGTTAAAGAAATGTTGCATGGGAGGTAACCCATAAGTTAGTTTTAATTTTATTTCAATTTCTATATTATGTTGATTTTGCTTTCATAGTAGTATAGAATCTTATGTTCTATTATGTTATTTCTTTTATTTCTTTTTATCCTTTTCTTTTATATTTTGCAAGGATGTTAGTTTCATATTAGGTGGATCAGAATTAGAGAAAATTGTCACATTCAGGAAAGTACCAAGACCCTCTCACTCATCATACATAAACATATATTGTGTAAATTGAGGACAATTTACAACTTTAAGTGTAGGGATGGGTTTAATGAATTTTTAATGATTTTCTTTGAGCTTATTATAATCCTAATTATAAATTTTATTAACTGATGTCTTGACTTAATTAAATCTGTCCATGAATACTATATGTTGTTATTGTTGATTATTGATTTGAATTGGTGTGTAAAAGGATGATGGTTAGAATGAAATTAGTTTTCTAAGTCATATTTTTTGCAATCATTAAAATATTTAAGTTGAATGAAATTGCATATCATTTATACTTATATACACCCAAATTTTTTGTGAGCTTTTGAGCCTAAAGAGCAAATTTTCAAAATTTTTTAGCTCTTATTATTCTTTCATGTGTGTGTGATATCATGTATAGTAGGATAATTCTAGAACTTGCTTTTATTATGCATGTTGATACCATATTTGTTAAATTAGAAGCATTAATATAATAAAGGCACTTAGATTCACCAACTTGCTTAGCTTATTTCTTTGAAATCACCATACATAAAAATTTACCTTTAGGAATAACCAGGTTGAGCCTTAGCCTTTTTCATTGTTTAAACTCAAATTATAAACCTTTATCCTATTTTTCTTTGAAGACTTTTTACTTTTTTGAACCTTGAAGGTTATTTACATTATTTACTTGTTGAGACTTGAAATTTGTGAAAGGTCCAATATTTCTTGAATTGTGTACTGAATGAATATTGTGAAAAAGAAAGAAAAAGAAAAGCATAAAAAATAAAAAAAGAAGTAAAGAAGGAAAAAAAGAAAGAAAAAGAAGAATAAATATATAGTACCAATGGATTTATAATGAAAGAACCTATGTATACTTGTAAACAAGTCTTGTACTATTTCTTTGAGTAAATTTCCTTCACTTAACCCCTTTTATTATTCCATTCATACCGTACCTAAGCCCCATTACAACCTACACAAAGACCTTTTGATTTTTGTTTCTAGTTTGTACATAAGCGGTGGAGATGTGATTTGATTGTAAGCCTATGGTAAGGATTCTACTATGCATTGATTGAGACTTTTGATGCTTTTCATTCTAAACACTCGTATTGAAGGATTCTACCATGCATTGATTGAGAGTTTTGATGCATTTTATCCTAAACACTTAAGTGCATTGAGTGATATCTTGGTAAGAGTGTAAAGATGCATGCTTTTGATTTCAATGCAGTTGTTGATGTGATTACTATTAATATTGCTTAAGAAGTGAATTTTAGGATAACTTGACTCTAATTGTATGTTAATTTGACTCAATATGACATGATGATGTATAGTGTGAATGGATAGATTGAAATTGATGATAGATTGGTGTGAAGAAATTTATCATTTTGATTATGGTTTGCTTGAGGACAAGTAAAAACTTAAGTGTGGGGATATTTGATAGATGCATAATTGATCATAATTTTACCTTATATTTAATGTGTTTTTGCTTGATATTTTATACTTTTATTGTATATTTGATACTTAATTCATTTTAAGCGTGTTTACAGAGTATAATTGCCTTCACAAACTTAAAGAAAAAGAATTTAGATGAAATTCAACGTAAAACAGAGAATTAGTATTCTAAAATGAGTGCACAGCCTTGCACTTTAGCACGCCTATGCATTTTCATGATACGCAGCAAATTCTGATTATGCACGATCCAATGCACGACCATGTAAGAGACTGTGCATAACCCAAAAACCTAGAATTCAATATAAAAGTGATGTTTCGGGGGTAGAAGAAAGGAGGAGACTTTGGGAGGTGATTTCCATTGTGATTTGATTATGCGTTTTATTTATGTTCTAATAACTCGAGATATTAGATCATAATATGATTTCATATGTAGAGATTGAGAAATCCTAGTGTGAATAGATCTACCATAACTAGGAGTTGATTGCAACCCTAGAGATAAGATGACATAAATCTTCCGGATTAGGGTCAAACCTAATAGAGGAACTCATAAATTGGTAACGCAATCCTATATGATTTAACCTGAGTAATTCGGTTATAGACCTTAGGATTAGTTGTTAGTAGAATCAAGGTCAACTAATAGCATACCATAGGAGTCTCCATGGTCTAATACATCAACAAAACAATTGCATGATAAAAGATCAATCTGTTAAGGGTTTAAGAGGATTCGAACTTAGATACTAATTTCTAATAACAATAGTTTTCTAAGTGAATTCCACTGTCTTTGCATTCATTATCATTCTCTATTTCTTTAATTGTTTTGGTTTTTATTTTCTTTTTATTAAAAATCTAAAATCAATCCTTAAGCTAGATAATAGGGTAGGGTAAGTACCAGTATTTATAGTCTTCGTGGGATTGCCGATACTAGCTATAGTTACGCCTTGCACTTGCGGTATTAAAATATTGACTAACATGAAAATAGGTCAATGAATTATTTTATTATTTTTAGAGAAATTAAATAATATAAAATTGATCCAAAAAGGGATTACAAGAAACTAAACATCTAAGAGATTTAAATCACTTAGCTGTCAAACATCCAGGAGGTAAGAAGCCTATTTTAAAACATAAAAAACTTAAAAGATTACAAGGAGTAGGACCTGTAAGTTACTAAAAAAGCTAGCGATGGTAGCTTCAATCATGAGGGACTCTTTAATCCATATCAGGTTCCAAATAATGCCATGTCCAAGCTATGTAATAGATAAATTTTCTATGCCATAAGTTGCTCCTTTATGTATAAGAGCAATTCTTTAAGTATAAAGGCTTTATTCTTAGACTGATGTTGAAATATCCTTATGTTTCCTTCATTCTATAGTGAGTATATTTTGTCTCCTAAGAAAATTTTATAAACTATGTGATGATCATTGTAAAGAATGGAGGATTGGCTTTACCAATTCACAATCTCATTCTAGCTTGACCGTTTTCCAATATACTTGTCCATACAAATTTGGAGTAGTGGCATTAAAAAAAGAGGTGGTATATGGATTCTTATTCTTTCTTACAAAGAGAGCAGTTGTTAAAAATTTCCTAAGAACCTGTTGATCCTATTGGCAGTAGGTAGTTTTCTTCTGATTATAAGCTAGAAGTTAGTTGAAGCTCTAAGACTTGAGTGCTTGAACTAGAAAAATCTATTCTAAGGGACATAAGGGAACTTAGGTCTAAAGATGACTCTACATGAATCAATGGAAAAAAAGGCCATTAGAGCTATTTCTTCGTTTGGTAACATCCTTAGTGTTTGAATTCAGGGTAACATTGGATTGGAAGTTTATGAAAGTTAATTTATGGAGTGTTTCAAATCCACAAGGCCTATTATTAAGGACTTCCTTGTCAATGAAAGATTCAAGGATAGTCGAATGAAGGGGCTTAATTTCTCCAATGTCCCTTAGAGGACCAAAGTCTATCTAAGAATTAAATTTGAAGCTTCTTTACATAATAATGTTCCTCAGTTTCATAAGTTGCATCACAATTTAGGAGAAATTTGTATTTTATTTAGTGGACTAGATATTAGTCCCCATTAATTAATATTCATGCAAGCATTTAACCTAAAGTGCTTTCTTATCCACCAGTGGTCTCCATAACCCAAGCAATGATGATACGAAATAGTGTATCATCATTCTTTTATTAGCTTTCTAGATGGGAATAAGTCCCAGACCTCCTTCTTTCTTAGAGGTAGTTAGATCATTTCATTTAACCTTAGCCATAGAATGCTTGTTATAGTCTCTAGACAAAAGAAAACTTCTCATAATTTGTCAATTGTTTTGATAATGCTAGTAGGTATCATAAGGTAGGATGACTAGGGAATGTGCAAGTTGTTTAACCCTAAGTTGATAAGCTAGATTCTTCTAGCTAAAGAGAGGCTTTTATTACACCAAGCTAAATTCCATTTTTAGATCCTTTTAACTAATGGAAGGAAATGATTATAAGTTGGTTTCCTAGTAGATATGGGTATCACAAGGTAAGTAAAAAGAGGTCCCTTGGTTTTTAAACCAGTAAGGGACAAGAACTAGGCGACATATTAGAGGCACTGGAAGAGATGAAAAGCTAGGTCTTCTCTTTATTAATAGAGACCCTAAAATCTTTATAAATGTGTTCAATGTAGTTATTAAAGCATCCAAGGAATTTTCATATGCTTTTGAGAATATGATAAGATCATCTTTAAAGAATAAGCACCACAATTTCATCTTTTTACGTTTATAATAAAACTTGAATTTATTACCTTATCCAGTGGAAGTAAGGCTTTAGGAGTCTTGCAAAGACTTCCATTACCAGTTGGAAGAGATTTGGAGAAAAGGGATCTCCTTACTTGATACCCTTTGATTTTTTGATGAGTTTTAAAGCCTCACCATTAGTCAGAACACTATATGAGACAAAACATATATGCTACTTAATCTATTTCATAAACAAGCTAAGGAAACCAAAGGCTTTGAGAGTGTTTAGGAGAAATTTCTAGTCAATAGAATCAAAGGATTTTTGGAAATCTGCTTTGAGGGTGCATTCTTTAGATGAATGCTTCCTATTATATCCTTTGAAAAGCTCCTAAGTTTTTAGGGTATTGACCCCTATTGATCTATCTTTTATGAATGTTGTTTGGGTGAAATTGATATATTTAGAGAGTAGCTCCTTTAATCTACTTGCTAACAACTTGGATATAAGTTTATAAATTGTGTTACAGTATGTAATAGGTCTGAAATCCTTAAAAGAGGAAGGATTACTTATTTTAGGAATAAGGCATAAAAAGGTTTGACTAACCTCTTTTTAACATTTTGATAGAATTAAAGAACCCCAGAACATCATTCATAATCATAGATCAACTATATGTCCAAACTCTCTAAAAGAGGAAGAAATTCATCCCTTTAGGACCTAGAGCCTTTGTAGGGTGCATATAGAATAAAATTTGTTCCACCAAAAACAATCAAACAAGATGATAATATAATACTATTTGCCCTCACTCTATTTTTCCTCACTTTTGAACATTATGAC
>JAOQMM010000006.1:10756890-10777218 GCA_027563515.1 Erythroxylum platyclados
AAGTAAGAATTCATCATGTGGTCTCGACAAGAATAAAGAAGCAAATTCTAGATTTTCAAAACCAATTTCTCATGTATAAATTGATTTTACTTCTGTTATGTATTTTGGTACTTGACTCAAATTGTGTGTACGGTTATATTTCAACTTAATGAATGAGTACTTTGAATTGTATTTATGTATGATTATGGGTTGGGTAGACCGAAAAGTTCTGATGTTGCCCTTGAGTTGAACTGGAAATATAGAAGTATTTTCTTTTTAATTTTGCAGGTATTGAAATTTTGGCTAGTCAAAAATACAGCCATTGTGCTGTCCGCTTTTTTTAAACAAAATGTTAAATTAAAACTGATGCGAATGATACTGGTAAGCCTTGCATAGTCGAGTTAAGGGTAACATGTGTACTCTTAGCCTGGGTATGCAGCGGTTGTCATGGACTCGACGTGAATTCGGGTCGTGACACAAACCCATTAAACATATTTATATTTTTCATTATCATAATAGTCTAAGATATGTAACTGAAACCTAACATTAAGTTGCAATTATTGCTAGTCTTATTTGTTTCCCATACCTCTCTACCTTGCCAAAGATGGGCGCTTATCTCCTTAGTATGTTTGGACCTTGTTATACCCTTTTCTATTACCTTTGTTACTTTCTGACATCCTTAAACTAGATTTGGCCTCTCATATCTTCTACAAAGTTATTGCCTATCTTCTTATTTTCCAAATGAGTCTAAAATCTCCTTGATTGGATAACAATGGAGAAAGTTACACTTAAATTCAAGTTACCCTCTTACAATCATCACCTATAAGAAAATGAACTAAGCATATGAAAATTTCTTATAACCTATGCAAAACATGTTATAAAAAGCCAAATAACTAATTTAGCTCCTAATAAAATCTAAAATATAAGCATATCAAAATTTTCCAACATTAACTTATTACTTGTCTTCAAGCAATTAACAACAAATATATCATGGCTACTAACCTAAACTCAACTAAAACAAGAAATAATTTTACTTTCTTAAGTTTACAATGACTTTTAACATATGTCACAAGCCTTTAAACCCCTAGTTATCCCTGGTGAAGGAGTTACATTCTTTGAAATATTTACTTAATTTCTACCCATAAACATTAACCTACATACATTAGTTATCTTCATAACGAAGGACACAAGATACATAACACAAGCATCAATTGAATTATAAAACTTACATAATACTTCTTCAGTCAATCATTATGCAAATAAGGCAAAGAAAACACTATTGTACCTCCTTTATTAAGCTTAAACACTTCAATTTGATAAGTCATCATAACATATCACTCATTCATACACATGGTTGAAATTTTCATGATGCACTCTCATTATCTTCTTATGAAGATGAACTTGTCATAAGTTT
Source organism: Erythroxylum platyclados (assembly GCA_027563515.1). NCBI lineage: Eukaryota > Viridiplantae > Streptophyta > Magnoliopsida > Malpighiales > Erythroxylaceae > Erythroxylum > Erythroxylum platyclados. The sequence continues at coordinate 10,758,284 of JAOQMM010000006.1, forward strand.
GAAGATCATCTAATCTCTAGTACTTAAATAGATATATACAAGAAAAAAGAAAAAGTACTTTGAATATGGATATAATAAGGTAGAAAAAAGGATAAGTAGGTTAATAAAGAAAATGAATTAGAGAAACAAAGATAAGAAAAAAGTAAAAATATGAACAAAGACATCTTGATTCTATATTGTTTTGTTATTTTATATTTTTTGTTTTTGACTTAATGAAGTACAATATTTACAATTGGTAGAGCATATAAATTAAGAAATTGATTAAAAATCTCCATCAACTCCTCATATCTTGAAACAATCCTCCTTTTCCTACATTCTTTTCAAGTACGAGAACTTATGCCTATCGATTTTCAACATTCTTTTAACACATTTTTTACGCAACAATTCTCTATCTTTTTTTATTTACTCTTTTTTTTTGTTAACATTGTCTTCTTTATATAAATTACCATCTCCCTCATACTTGTTTCTTTACATACTATATCTAACACCCATATCAAATCATAAGCAAAATCTTCACTAATCATGAATTAGGAAATAATAACTTGGTTTTCTTATAGGCTCAAGGTTCTTTGAAAATTTTCATATAAAGGCTCAATCAGACTTATTAATGGGTTAATTTATAAAAGGTAAGGAATTTAGCTCAAACTTAATCATAAGTGCCTTTATCATTTTAACGCTTATATACATCTTAAATATAATCTAAAAAAGATTAATTTAAATTTTAGAAATCCAAAATTGAAGAAGGTATCCACATTTGAAATAAAGAATTCTATATGAAGGTCTAAATTCTCATATTATCACTTAAGCCAAATTAAATATTATCACTTAAATTTTAGTTTCTTAGCATTCATAAAGTTATGATTGCATTCCAACCTTCTTAACCATATTATGCATTTAACATTTAATAACCAATTTTAATTAAGACTTATTCATAAACTTATGCTATAAACCTAAAGTAACTAATGAGATCCTAAACACAACACAAAAACATCAAGAAAGTTAAAAAGCTAAACCTAAAACACATTAAACACATAACTTGAAAATGTATTAGTCAAAACATAAAACTTACAAAAAGAAAAGAAAATTAGATTTTCAGGAATTCATCCCCCACAATTAAACATGACATTATCTTCAATGTCAAACAAGTAAGATAAAAAAAGTACATGTGAAATAAAGGTAGAGAAATCTTCCCTAATTCCATACCAAGTTTAGTGACAAAAGAATTGTATTGAATCTAGAAAAAACTAACTATAAAACAAATAAAACAAAAATTAGTAGCCAAAACTAATAACCTAAAACAAAACAAACAAAAGGGTAGAACATTAGGTTGCTCTCCAATAAGCACTTCTTTGGAAGTCCTTTACCTAAACTTCCTACTAAAGCCTTTCACTCATTCTAAATCTATAATTAAAGGCTTGCTTCCTATCTTTTTTAGAATCAAATCTCTCTAGATCCTTCATGTTTCATTAAAATTGAGTTGTCCCATTGCCCTTCTTTTCTTTGCAGGATATATGATCTTTCTTTATTTATCTTAACCACTGATAACTCCTCAAACTTCTTCTTGTTCGATAGAAGATGCTTTGACCATTCAATATTCTTTACCATCTATGAAAGAGGAAACTTATCTTCCTTTTCATTCATTTTAAACTTTATTTGGTATGACATTAATGTCACAGTGGGTTTAGTTATCTGTTGCTTTAAAACGCTGCCTATTGTGTAAGAGATTGACGTCATTTTCTTCTTCTTAATCTTCCTCTAAATAAAGACTATGACCAACATTGGATGATATTGGTGCTGATTTTATTTTGTTCATCATTTCCTCACCCACATCCTTATATTTGGTTAACCTTGGCACTTCCTTCTTTTTGAGCATCTTTAACATCAAATATTTTGCTACTCTTAAATGGAATGTCTAACACTTGATCTATTAGGGTAACTTATTATCACTAAGAGGTTGTTCTAGTCCTCTTTGACTTCCTATCATAGCTAATTGGTTAACTTCCATGTCTAGGTTATAATAGATTCACTAGTTAACTACACTACTTTTTCAAAATTCTCCAAATTATCTAGTTTTGTTATCAATGGAAGATATATATTGCTTGAGCATCTCTTCCATCCCATTTCCCTGTGAAGATGGTGGTTGAGTTTGAAATTGAAACTATTTTTGGAACCCAATTAGTCCCATATATTTGTCTACTTTAGCTCCTTTATCATTTTAAAAGAAATTTGGATAACTTCTCCATCCAAAAATTATATGTATTGGGGAAAGGGTTATTTATATTAATTTCCTCATCGGCAGACATATAATTGTTCCATTAGCAGTAACGTAGGTTAGGCTTCACATTCATACATGCATAGGAAAGATATCTATACTTGCCATAATGATAGCATATGTCCTTATTGGCCATGTCAAGATTCAATAATACCTTTATTCAGTTCAAAAATTAACTAATTTTATTGTTAAATTCAAAAGTTCTTAATCATTATGCCAATTTTAAAGAGGCCATATTGGAAAGTTAAATATATGAAAAATAATAAAATTAAAAGAAATCTAATAATTGATAAACTAGTAAATAAATAATTCTCAATAATGTCTCCAAAAACTTGACTTACTAAATCTATTTGCAAGTGTATAGAATCAATTGTAAAAAGTTATTAAAACTAAAGTAATCAAGTGTCTATATCCTATAGGAACTATATTACTATGTCTACTAATCCTAGTTAAAAAGCACAAAAATAAATGAGATTTATAGAAAAATTCAATTGCTAGTCTTATGAAGACAAGATAGTTAAACAAAGTGAAATCAATAAAACTAATGCTAGGTTTTTTGGTTTCATTTATGTGAAATTCTTATTATCATGTTGAAATAATGATAGAGGATTAATTGACTATATTTTTCCCCCTTATTTAATGTATTCTTGCTTGATATTTTATACTTTTATTTTATATTTGGTACTTAATATGCATCAAGTGTGTCTACAGGTGATAATTGCCTTCATGGACTTAAAGGAGAGAAATTCGAAAGAAAATGCGGTGTAAAATAGAAAATCAGCAATCTAGAAGGAGTGCACGACTATGTACTTTCACAATATTCAACGATTTTCAATTATACACGTCCTGTGCACGGTCGTGCACACGACCATACATTACCCAAAAACATAGATTTTCATATAAAAGCAACGTTTCAGAGGCAAATTGAAAGGGGGGAGTGGCTGGCACTATTCTGAGACATTCAGAGGTGATTCCAGAGGCGATTCAGAGCTTAAGGAGCAAAAGATGTGGGATTTTTATCGACAGATCTATCAGAACACAAGATCAAACGTCTACATTGTTAGAATATATGATAAGGAACAATAAGGGAGATTTAGAATCATGATTCTGATGTTTTCTATTATGTTTTATGTTTATATGGATATGATTTCATGTTTGTCGTTGTATAGCTGAATTCTCTATTATAGTTGAATACTTTTGACATGTTTTGATTCTTTTGTGAATGCAAATTGTGTTTGTTGATTATTAAGATCCAATTATCTATTTTATTTATTGTCTATTAATCTGATTTTTAGACTGTAATTTGATTTCATACTTAGTGATTGACAAATCCTAGGTTTGAATAGATCTACAATATTAGAAAAAGTTGATTACAATCCTAGAGATAGGATAATATAAATCTTTTAGATTAGGGTCAAATCTAATAGAGGGATTCATAATATGGTAACGCAATCCTATAAGGTTTAACCTGAGTAATTCAGTTAGAGACCTTAGAATTAGTTGTTAGTAGGCTCAAGGTCATCTAATAACATACTTTTGGAATCTCCACAGTCCAATTAATCAACATCATAATTGCTGAAAAATAATTAATCAGTTAAGGGTTTAGGGGGATTCCAAGCCTAGGTACTTTTTTTAAGATATCAACAATTAATTTAGTGTCACCAATTCTTTGCTTTAAATTGTGTTGCTTATTTACTTTAATTGTTTAATTTTAGTTTCATTAATTCAACCATAATCAATCTGTAGGCTAGATAATAGAATAATAGTAATTATTAGTACTTACCGTCCTCGTGGGATCGACCTATACTTACCAGTACTTGCTACAGCTACATCGTGCACTTGTGGTATTAAATTTTGACTACTCACCAAATAACACAATCAAATAACAATTAAGTTAATGTATATATGTCTTCTCTTAAGGTACGTAGGTATATTTAATTATGTAACTACCATCTCTTAGTACATAATGTAACCTAATTAGACTCATTAAGCCTAAATAATCTTTTCATTATCATGGTCGTCTAATATACTTTCACACACTTTAAATTTAAGGAGATTATTCTCCTAATGCATGTATTATAATTCTTCTTCAAGTCCTTATGCCTAAAATTGAATCTACAATGATCAGTCACAAATCTAACAATTCATAATGATAGTATTTATATCTATGGTTATAAAATAGAGCCATATAATGCTTGAACTGATGATTTAACATTCCTTAAACTAAAGCTGGTCTTGTTCTAAATTTTTTAATTTATTACAAGGTAGTGCGTATTTATCTTGTAGCACCATATTTTAACCAATATTAGTATTATTATGTTTCTCACCCTCTTAATCTCATGAAAGATAGGCTCAAGTCTTTTTGACATGCCAAGTGCCTAGTATGCCCTTTTCCACTAGTTTCATGCCTTCTAAAATTTTTTGTCTATTTTTTTTCCAAATCACACTAAAATCTCTTTGATTGGATAATGGTGGAGAAAGATGTTGTCAAATCTAAGTTATACTATCAAAATCATCAACTACAAAATAATGAACTAAATATAGGCAAAAATCATATAATCCATATAGAAACAACTATAAAAATACAAAATTATAAATAATTTAACCCCTAAAATGTAAATTATAGACCTATCACCATGTTCTAGAAAACAAAGCCTTACCTTTTTCTATTTCACATCACCTCTAAATGTGCTCAGTATGCTCCATTATAAGCTAAAGACACTATTGTATTCCTTTGTGGTTGATCATATGATACCCTCCTTCTATCTTATTAGCTCATTTTTCTATTCATAAGCATTAAAGCTTACGACTACATTATGATTTTAGTTGATCAAATCTTGCATAACTGAATCTTATTCTCAACTCTATTTAATGTCTTAAAATAGATCAATTTGATCTTGAGAGATAGTTAGCTCCAAAAATTTAGCATTAGAAATCCTAAATAAAAATATATTAGAACATTCTCTTTCTCACTTATAAAAGTACCTTAAAGTTATAGCTTAAGAGTTTGGGTTGTCATGGTTGTTGAAATCGAGTTGTGACTCTTTGTTCTAATAAGAATTTGAGGCTTTTATGATTTAACTATGAAATGTCTTCCAATCAAATAATGTTTTCAATACTTTGTTTCTTTAATGACTACTAAAAAGTCTTTTTCATAAGTAGATAAACTTTAGTGCCTTACTATTAATACCTTACTCAAATAGGCAATAGAGTGTTGATCTTATTGAAGCATAGCCCATATAACTATTCCATTTGTATCTGACTCAATAATAAAAGCCTTAAAGAAATCAAGAAGAGTAAGTACATAGATAACAATCAATTCTTCAATCACAAAAAACTTAGGCTAGGGAGCTTCAAAATTCCACTTGAAAGCATCCTTGCACACTATTTTAATTAAATATTTAGCTATGGTTTGATAATACTTAATAAACCCTTTACAATTTCCAATTAAGCTTCAAAAACCTCTTAACTTTTTAAAAGAAGTAGTTGTAGGCTAATTCTTCACTATCTCTACCTTATAAAGATAGTAGCTACTCCTCTTTCATATATGATATATCTAAAGTACCTTATTTGACTTACTTTAGAAAACATTTAGCTGCTTTCAGAAATAAGTGAATCTCTATCGAGATTTGCAATGTAATCCTCACAGGTTCCATATATGACTAAAAAGATTGGGGTTATCTATCAAGATATCATTAAAAAAAAAAAACAAGATATGCATCCTAATGCTCAACTTGAAGATGTCATTCATTAAACCTTAAAATGTGGAGGGGGAATTAGTCAAACCAAAGAGCATGACTATGAATTTATAATTACCATCTTGTGTTCCAAATGCAATCTTAGGGGCATCCTTAAGATTCATAAGATATGATATTCTAACTCAAGTTTAATAATATCATTTTGCATAACATAGTACTTATATGACCTGATCTATCTACCAGTTGAATTATAACACGTGTTTCTTTCAAAGACCCCAAATTCAATGAAGTGTAAATAGAATATGGCATGACATTAATTGAAGCTCCTAAATCTAGCATTGCCTTTTCAAATTTGGTGCTAACTATTTTACAAGGAATTGTAAACATACCTGAGTCCTTACACTTTACTAGAAGTTTCTCTTAAATGACTATAGACACATTCTGGCCCACACTCACTTTCTTGTCTCCTCTCAATTTCCTTTTGGAAGTGCATAATTCCTTGAGAAATTTCCATACCTTGGAACTTGTTTTATGGCATCAGTTTGAGGTATGTTTACCTTTACCTTTATAAACATTTCCAAAATCTCCTTATCTCACTCCTCTTTCTTTGATTTAGCAAACCTATAAGGAAAAGAAGGCAAAGTATTAGTAAAATGTTTAATCACAGGAGATTAAGAGTTTACCTTATTTTTCATTTCAACTTCTTTTAGAGATACTTCGAGTTCCCTTTTAGTTTCTTCATCATCGCCCATAAGAGGAGTCTAATATGGTGTCTCTATTTCTTTACGGCTTCTCAAGATGATAGCACTTGCATTCTCTTTTAGGTTAATAATTGTTTAAGAAGGAAGTTTACTCAAATTCTGATTTTCCAATCGACTAATAGCAATAGCTATGTAACTTATTTGATTTTCTAGATTTTGAATACTAGCTATTGTTTGCTGTTGAAATTGTATGGTACTATTTTAAAACTAAGTTGTACTCGGAGCCACTGTTTTCATCATGTCTTCCCATGAAGGTCCAGAGTTTGATGGTTGAACTTGCCCTTGAAATGGTTGTTAGTAGGAGCTTTGTTGTTGCTGTCCTTACTGTCTATAATTGTTAAATGGAGAATTCTTCTATCCCAAATTGTGTGCATGGGAGTAATTACAATCATACTTCTTTTATGGTTGACTTAGAAAACTTCCAAAAGCATTCGCTTGTTCTGTGGGTTTTTCTTGCAAGGTTGGACATATATCAGTTGGATGTCCTACCGTTGCGCAAATACTACATCCTTTTATTTGTTGGGTACCATTTGCAGCTATTTGTCTCACTAACGATATCAACCCAGCTATCTATTGCTCCAATGTAGTAGTACTAGCTTCATTGACTTTTAATGGTATGGGATCCTCTCGAATGTTGAACTGTTGAAAGTTAGCAACTATGGTGGAAATTAAATTTCAAGTTTCAACAGGTGTCTTATTTACCAATGCACCTCCTTTTGCTGCATCTATCATACTTCTTTTTTTTGGCAGAAGTCCCTTATAGAAATATTGGATCAAGAGTTGTTCACTGATTTGATGGTGAGGGCAACGAGCACACAACCTCTTGAAACGCTACCAAAACTCATATAATGTCTCCCCATTGTGCTACCTAATTACATATATTTCCTTCTGAATATTTGTAGCTCGAAAGCCAAGGGAATACTTCTCCAAAAGAAGTTTTTTCATCTCATTCCAGGTAGTGACTTATCTAGAGGGTAAATAGCAGGGCCAATCCTTGACGATGTCCCCCAATGAGAAAGGGAATGCCCTCAGCTTAATCTGCTCTTCTTATAACCCAGTTGACTTTATATTAGAACAGACTACGTGAAATTTCTTTCGATGCTTATGAGGACTTCACTTGGCATACCATGAAGAGTAGGCAAAAGATGGATTAAACCAAATTTATGCTCAAAAGCAACATCAATAGTAGGAAAATCAATGCACAAAGGTTGATGGTTGAGATCAGGAGCAGCCAACTGCTTAGGAGCACAATCATTATTTTGCTTTGCCATACTAGAATCTGTTTCAAAGATAGAATCACTAGATGAATTAGAATTCAAATCTAAGGCTATTTGGATTCTTGGTGAAGAAACAATTTCCCTGTCAAAAGGTGACAGATCCTCGAAACTATATGCAGCTTTTCTTTTGAATCTGTAGAGAGTTCTTTCAATTTTTGGATCAAATTTCAGTTCACCAGAGTGAGAAGATTGTGTCATAAATAGTAACTAAACAAAATAAGAAAAGGAATTAATCAAAAATAAAATAAAATCAATAAAGATATTAAGAAAAGCAATGGAAATTAATCCCCAACAACAACGCCAAAATTGACAGTGTATCGTAACGCCACAACAAAAATAACTAAACTTAAAGCTATAACTAGTGATAAATCTAGGTTGATCCCATAGAGATTAAATCAAATCACTTTTCAAAATTGTATTTGCATGTAAACAATAATTTAAATTGGGAGGGGATTGGTTAGTTGATCTAATAGAACCATGAAAGTAATAAATAAAATATATTAATCAATCAAAAGAACTCGATCAAGAATAACTTTATCTTTGAATCGCAAGTTAATCATAGACAACAATATAACACTTCACTCATGAATTACCAATGGGTTTAGATTAACATAAAAGCATATATTAATCTTGTTCTCCTTAATCATCAAATAAGCAAGCATATTAATTGAATTCTTATCATTGAACTACATAAAACAAGCTCTTCATATGTAATTCCACAATAGCATTAATGAATCATAGGTCAACCAAAAGTAGATAATCAATACACAAGCTTAGTCAATTTAATCTACTCTACATGCTTCTTAGATTGTAACGATATCAACAATAGAAATCATTAAATCTAATTGCTACTTATGAATAGATTTTATAACATATAAGAATCACAAACTCTACTCTAGCAATTATTCATTGATCACAATCATTTAGTAGACCTCCTAAGCAATTGATAATAAGAATGTATTCCACTAAACACAGAAGAATATATGATAGCAAACATGAACAAAATATAAAATTAAAACAAGAGGCATACATTCAATTAAAAGCGAGTCACCATCTATATCGATTTACAAATCCAAAATAATACTCCCTTTAGGACCTAGAGCCTTTGTAGGGTGCATATAGAATAAAATTTGTTCCATATCATTTATTGTAAATGGCCTAATTAAGGAGGCAACTTCTTAGTCAGTAAGTTTCTCCTTAGTAATTAATTTCAAAAGTTAGGCCAAGAAGTGACAACTAGTTGGGGTTCTTAGAGAAGCCAAAGAAAGTATATGCTTCATGAAGAATCCCATGCTAAGTATCAATTATGTTCCCTTAAGCATTAGAAATGAGAATGAGTCTATTATTCCTACTAAAGACTGAATTATGAAAAGTATTAATTCTTATCCTCTTCTAATAACCAATTAATCCTTGATCTTTGTTTCCAAAGTGAATGGTTTATCTCAACAACATTGGTGTAATTGAAGAGAGTAGTCCTTTCTTCATTTTGAAGTGTTTGATCAGTAAGGGATATGGCCAAAAGAGATTGTGTTGAGATCAATCTTAGTTATAGTATGAAAGGTATCCCCAATTTTTCGCTTGTTAAGGGATTTTTAAGCAATAACTTTATCAACTTGAGTTTCTACATACAAATGTAGAGTTTACACCCTTTAATATCTTGGGATAGCCATTCCTTTAGAGCTTCCTTAAAGATAACCACTTCCATTAGCATATTGTTAAATCTAAAAGAATGAAAAATTTTCCTAAAACCTTTAAGTTTTGCACTAGAATTGGTGAATGATTCAAAACTAGGGGATTGGAAAAGGATGCTTTGCTATTGGGAAAGTAGGTCAACTATTGTCCTTTCACTATATCATTGTCTAAGTTCTTCCCGAGGAACCAAGGATACTTTTGTTTATTGCTCCAAGTGTAGAATCACCTTACCATAGAGAGGTTAGTAACATATATATCCCTTTGTACATTCTTTTAGGCTCTCTAAGTAGTTTCTAAGGCAAGCATTACCTTTAGCCTCATATTGGTGTTGCATGTTGTTGAAATCTTTCAAGATTATTCATGGAAGATTAATAGTGAGTGTAAGCTCTTTAACTCCACCCATAATATAATTGTTTGGAAGATATGATTGTAAGCATATATATATATATATGTAATCTCTAGGTTGATATTATTCACTACCAATCCCGCATAAAGATGAATAAACTAGACCTGTATAATATAATTCCTAATTTCAATCATCATGAGCTCATAAGCAACTATAATTTGACCTCTATAATGTTTTTGGTGATTAGTGATAAGCTTCCAACCTTTCTTTAAGAAATTTAGATTCCTATAGCATTGCTCTCTTAACTTGGTTTCAAGTAATCCCACAAGGTAAGGGTTGGTACTAGATAGGTAATCTCTAAGCATAAGCTATTTATTGGTGCAATTAAAGCCCTTAACATTCCAATAAAGCAAAGTTATGGATTAGGGAAAGACTTAGAGCCTTTCCTTTTTCTATTTAATTTCCTTCTATTAACTACTTGGAAATCCTTTCCTACATCATTAGGTAACTTGTTAGGAGTTTTTAGCAAGTCTTGTTCTGGGGAATTATCCAGCTCAAAATTAACAGTCTTTGTATCTAAATTTTCTATCTCTGCTACTTTAGGTTCATTAGTTTGTATAAGATTCTAAGGTAATTAGGCATCAACATTGAGGACTAGGGAGTTGGTTACCATATTAGATTCCTTAGTGTTTAACATCTTTAGATCCTTTATAGAGAGCTCATTAGTTCGTCGTAGTTCTAAATACCCTTCTAGTTAGTTGCTATTTCTTCTACTTAAGGTCAGGTCTCTAATTATTGGAAGCTTTCATTGAGTCCTGAAAAATTCTCCATTTTCATAAAGCCTCATAATAGGAATGAGTTTAGGAAGAGGTTATTTGATGTCCATAAGCACACACTCGAGTGTATCCCACTCTTTTCATGTTGGTTGTAACTTGATTCAAGCATAAAGGCTTATCAAAGTAATTGATAAGATAGCTTAAGCCTATAATAGTCCAGTACTCTAATGGAAGGTTATGAATGTTAAGCTATGAAGGAACCTAATTCACCTTAGTGTTTTGATTATTTAAGCCATGTTTCCATTTATGCATAAATAAAAGTTGGTTATAAAAATTCCATAGACTAGTTTCAACTTCCTTTTGAGCATATTTTGGGGAAGAAAACTTAAAGAGGAACGAATTTTCTTTGTTAGCTAAGAGTTCCAGCAAGCCTATGGACTTTTAATGGAGAAGATCCCATAAGTTGATGTCCTGTAAAGCATGTCTTTTATTTAGAAAGAAACTTATTAAAGTAGAATTCCATTTTAAAGCCCCCTATTCGAGGATATTAATCAGAGGATGTACTATAGAGAACTCCTCTCTATGTGGATAATAGTGAAGCTTTAGAGATGGGGTAGTATCTCTAAGGACTTGGAGCCATGATGTTTTGGTGAAAGAAATGCCTGGAGATGATGAGGTGGTAGGGGTGGGTCAGAGGAGGAGCTGAGGATGTCAAGAGGATGGGGGTAGGGTGAGAGGACTGAGCCTATCCCAATGGTGGGAAAGGTTATGATATGTTAGGCTCACTATTTGATAATAATTAAATAAGGAAGGAAAGAAAGAAAAAGGGTTAAAAAAGGAAGGATAGTTGGAGATATATCGAAAGGAATTACAATGTGGGAAAGAAGTTTAAGACTAAATACCCCCGAAAAAAAGGAATCAATGAGGAAAGAAGATAGAAAGAAGAGTTTAGGGTGGAAGGAGGAGGTTAGAGAGCTAGATGGAGATAGATAAGAAGTAGGATAAGAGGATAATAAAGCCAAAATAAGAAAGTAGAAGAGAAGAAGCATAAGATAGGAACCATAATGGAGTAAAGGAAAAAGAGAAACAAGTAACAAGATACAGAAAGGAGACCAATGAGAGGGTTGAGAAGCTAATAGATACCATGCAAAGTATGTAGGTTATAGAGAGAAGCTAGAGAAAACCTAAAAAAGATTATTTTCTTTTTTAAATTATTTAATTGTTGTAATAAACTACATGATTTTATACTAAGTATTTTGTCACAAGATTTTATTGTGGATTTATAAGATTTATTTTTCATGAAATTTACCTTAATTTGTATTTTTTAATTATATAAGAGTAGTCCCATCATTCCTTTTGAAATTTTCTTTATTGAATTCTTTTTTACTAGGCTTTGAGTTTACATTTCCATTATTATTTATATTTAATACTTGATTCTATCCCAAGATTTATTTTGTAAGGAGTTTATCATTACATAAATTTGATATGGAGGTCTTATTCATCGAAAACCATGAAAATGATAAGACTTGAAAAAAGAAATACATGCTTTATTCTTAAAAATATGAGAAACAACTATATGAGATCAACATTCAATAAGGAGATTTAAGCTTACTAGAAATGGTGATTAGGGATTATTCATAGATATATTTGAAAAATTCAGGAACTATTAGATATCAAACATAGTGGTTAGTAATGAACACTATTATAAAGTTTTGGAACCTAAATTATTGTACTTGACCTTCTGTTAGAATGATCTAATTCCTACTACGAAGTACCAAAAGTTGTTTAAAATCCTATTTAAAGTTGTAAACTGTGCATATGTTTTTATGAACCTCCTACTAAAGTAAAAATATTTTGGCCAAGTTATTTCATATAAAAGGGGAACATATATCAAATAAAGGCATCAAGTGAAGCAAGGGATGGTCTTGGTCTGTAATTCATATATATCTGGACAAGTAGAAGAATAGTTAAAATAATGCATTTTAATTGCATGGAATAACATTGGACATTTATGACCTTATTTTATTCTTATATATCTAGATGTCATTGATGAAAAGGTGATATGTTTATTTAACCAAGTGGTGTATAACCAAACAATTCCTATGTCAGCCTTCTTAATAGAGACATTAAGAGAAGTATATCGATGTCATACAACTAGGAAGGACAACTTCATTGTTGTACTTAATTTACATTTGGGTTTTTAGACATATGATCCAAATATATGAAAGTTTTGATGTTTAATTTAGGCATTTTGTCCTGATTAGAAAGTTTGCTTAATTAAGTATAGAAGAATTAGGGCTAGATGTGAGCCAGTCTTTAAATCAACAGTTGCAAATGGCTATGCCAATATATGCATCTTTAAATTTATAGAATGTATGACTAGGTTTGACTACTTACCTTTGTTTAGTATTAACAGATGATAACTTATGGTCCAACTTTTGTGATTAGGAAATTTCATTAATTTAATGAGATATCCCTTAATTAAAATTTCTAGTGGACTACCATCTAGATTTTCCTAAGCTGGTATTATGAATTAATTATTTGGATAAGAACAATAATAATAAAAGAAAGAGGTTGAATAGGTATGAAATAAACGAATAGAATAATACAAAAAGGCATGGAATGAAAACCATCACCCACTGAAAATATGGTAAGTGTAAGATAGTAGCCTTATCCCATAGTGGAAGAGAGTTAGGATTTTGAGCTCCTTAATGTCTATATCATAAAGGAGAGTGTTTTATATGAATCAATGCTTAAGACCATCTCCTATACATTTATAAAGAATATCAAAAGCAATATCAAGATTTCGAAGAGGAAAAAGAAAAAGGAACAAGTCTCAACTTTGAAAGGTAGCGTTTAAAGGTTCAAATATGATAAATGAAAATAGGAAATCTAAGTGAGATAATTTAGTTATGGAAATAGATGTATAAGGAAATCGTATAAGAAAGACAACTTTGTGAAGAATAGAAAACAAAATAAATCAACTACTAAATCACAAAGAAATGTTGATAAAACAAACTAAGATACAAGGGTAAGATCTTAAAACAGAGTACAAATAAATTATAGAATAATGTTGGAAGAATAAATTATAGAATAATGTTGGAAGCTGAAAGCACAAAAAGATCTCATTGAAATGCAAATTAGGTAGTAAGCAATTTAGCCAACAATTAGAGGAATCTAATTAAAAACTATAAGAGTCTAATGAAGGTAAAAATAGGAATAATCGAAAGTTAAAAGAGATCAACGAGAAGTTATCACGAATTTATGAAAGACATGATGGAAATATTCAAGACCTTAAGTGGATCCATGAAATATATATTATATTAAAATAATCCAATATTTGTCCTACAATGTCCAAACTTACACTTGATACAACCAAGAATTATAATATTTGAAGCATATGTAAAGTGAAATATGGCATGAAGAATTAGTGAGGAACAATTGTTCGAGAAATAATTTGGATGTAGCAATATCATCTAAGCAAGTTATGAAATGGACTTAGAGAAGTTTGAGGTTCTCATATAAACGGCAAAAAGATATTAGGAGAACACTAATCGAATTTTCATCAGCTTATCTATTGAAGCTATCTTTTGAAGAAAATGTTTTACAAATGTTAATCCCATTGGACAATCAAAAGTAAGATATGATTTTATATAAAGATAAGAAAGGGTTTGGATGAATTTAGTTATTCATAATCAAAATCATAAACCCAAAAATACTTACTCATTTTCCATATTTCCCAAGAATATATAGTTATAAGCAAAGATGAATAACTTTAAAAAACCATAGCAAGAATGCAACATTCAACGCTTTTACTCATGATTAATCGACATTCATCATCTTTAGAAACTGAGCAATCTAGAGGTATACTTGGAAAATGTGTTTAAATAAGATGTATTCATGGGTGCATTCAAATACCATTCACAATAAAGACATTTCACAACTTTGCAAATCATTTCATTTTTCCACCACTGAGGGTCACCTGCAAAATCATGAATCAAAGGACTTTTTAGGGTTGTAACGTGGGCATCGGTTAAGGTGAGATGTATTTGGGTAAAGTAGCATAAAAGCCATTAAAGCTACTAAAACAAAAGTAAAACCTAATGCAACATCAAGCACAAAAACTAGCATTAATTCAAAACTGGGTACCATCAGTTATGATGGGTGCATAAAATATGTTTCATAACTCAAATTCAAGTTCTCATACATGAACCACATCAAGCATATATCACTCACAAAAGTTAATCATAAACAAGACTTTGTAACCATAAGGAGTGACCCTTAAAAGTAACATCTACCTCATATGCATTATACTCATGTCACCCATTCTATACAACTTTAGGAGGAGACATTAATTATAAATAACTTTGCAAAACAATTGCATTTCCTCCTTAATAATTTTATTTAAACATATTTTTTCTTTCTTTTTCTTTTCTTTTTTTCATATAAACATTGAAAGAAGTTATATCAACATGGGAGATTCCTTGATAAGCCATAAAATAGCATCCCAACGATTATAACCATCTCGCTCATATGCATACCCCTACACTTAGAACTTTGTATATCCACAAACTCTACAATCAATAAATTCTCCACTAGCTTTATGGCTTAGATAGGACATTTGGTTAAGTTTAAAAGCACGTAATGTGGTTAGTACAAAAAGAAAGAGTAATAAAGCTCAAGGGGGCTTAACAAAGAAAAATTCATCAATGGGTAGGATATTTGGCTAATTTAGCTTGGAAAAAATGCCTAATCATTTTCATGTTAATGCATGTGATAAAAATATGGTCTTGGATAGAAAATCAAAGCAAAGTTAGGATGTACACACCATAAAGGTCACATATAAATAAAAGACAATGAGACCGATATGAATCTGTCAGTCTATAAAGTCTCAAAATCTCAATGACTTTTGTCTATCACTAGTCACTACTCTTATAAAAATAATGCACATTGACCAATCACAAAAGTAAAAGTACATGGTAAAGTTGCTATGGATTCTAGTCAATTCATTATCTAATCATGACTATATAGTCCTGGAAGCAATAGAAAAAGAGAAAATGTTTGTTTGTTTGTTTATTCTCTCTCTCTTTTTTTGTTGAAAACTTAGAAAAACAAGTAAAAACAAACAAACTTAAAAACAAACATGCATATAAGAAAGAAATGTGAAGATGTAAAGAAAAGAAATAAACTTTCCTTAGGTTGCCTCCCAAGAAGCGCCTTTGTTTATTGTCCTTGGGTCGACTCCTTATTTTCTCCGCTTCGAGTGTCACAGTTTGCGCTTCCTCTACGTGAGGATGTTCAAGATAGGGCCTGAGTTGACGATCATTCACCTCCAACATCTTCCCTATCTTCAAAATATTAATCTCTACGAGTCCCCGCTCTCTTGGAACATCTCAAACATCTCTTCACCATTATCCTCCTTGTTTAATTCCTCCAATCTAATATGTAAAGGTGAAGGGTTAATATTAACAATAATAAGGGACTCAACATTTACCTCAAAGATAAATGATATATCCATGTCTCCTTCAAGCTCCTCCTCCACTTCTTCGACACAAGCAATTCCTTAAGTAGTTCTCTCAAGGTTCTCAAGCTCCTCTTAACTTTGTAAGGTCTCTGCACTAATGTCCCTTGGGTACACCTCAGGTTGAAATGATTGCATTTCTTCGCTTTGTGACTCTAGGCGGTCAAGAGCTTCCATCATCTGACCCATTCGGCTTACCAAGTTCTTTATTTTAGATCTGGTTTCCTACTAAAATTGTAGAGTATTAGTAGTAAGAGATCTAACTAAATCTTCCAGGGATGTACTTGAGTTGCAATAAGAAGCTTCTGATCTATGGGGAATTGCTGTGTGTCCTGTAAACTATCAAGGAAGTAATTTTTTTTATTATCCCATTCATAACTAAAGTTAGTATGATCACTCCAAACTTGGTTATAAGATTAAGAATATAAGTTATAAAAGAAATTACTTCTGTCAATAATTTTTTTTTAAAATACACAAACACTAAACAAAAAGTGAAAAGATCAAGAAATAATTGAAAAGAAACTAATTATAAACAAATATGTACAAAACATCAATTAAAATCAAGAACAAAATCCAAAGCACCACACTCCCCTGCAACGGCGTTAAAATTGACGTAGCACGTCGTAACACTACTCAAAATAACTAGACCTACAACTATAGCAGTGATGAGTCTAGGTCGATCCAACAGAGAGTGTGTGTAAAGCTTTTGAAATGAAAAGAACTGGTCTCTAGGTTTATGGGGTGTTTTGGTTTAGATAAAATAAAACGAAACTAAACTAGCAAAAGCAAATTTAAAAAAACATTCAAAATTGATGAAATCGTTAGGGACTTGGTCATTGTTTCTATCTTAGCCTACACTCAATTAAACATTCTTCATTTGTTCTCTTATCCCTCCTAGCAACTATTAATCGTAGGTTAACGATAAACTCTATTAAACCCAAAATTCCCTTAGGTCGTGTTTAATTAAGAGATGTTTGTTAAATAAACTTAGCTATCGAACAATCTAGGATACGATCTCTAGATTTAATTGGACAACTGCATTATGAATTAGGAAAAAAGATTAATCAAGGCGACAACCACACAAGCTCGGGTCATTTAACCTAGGTTATGCTATCCCTAATGATACGACACCAATCGAAAACAAAACAATTACCGATTGCGTCCCTAATGATCCGAAACCATTAGTTGCTACAAATGAATCTCAACATAACAATTACAGGTTATATTGAAGATTATAGCAATATCCAAACACAATAATTACGGATTGTGGTCAATATTCTAACAATGTGTTCATACGTAAACAATATAACGATAACGAGAATAAAGATCATTCACACATGAAAACCCAAATCCATAAGCATAGGATAATATAATCAATCCCTAAAGAGAGAAAGAACAACAAAAATAATGAAAGAAATGCTTAACTGGGTTCTTCGGTGTCGATATCACCTCTAAACTGGTATCGAGAAGCTTAGCTCTCCATCTTCTCCATAGGTCTCCGATAGTGTCTAGCCCTCTTCCTCATTCTTCTCCCATAGCCCCCAAACATTTCCTCTAACTTTTCATCCTATTTCTGCTGTCAAAATGATGTATTTATACTCAAAATTAGGTTTTTGAGTGAGCTGGCAACACTTCACGGGCATGCATATGTTGTTCACGGGTGTGCATATGAGTCATGGGCATGCATGGTGGTGTCACGCCCATGACAAATCAATCATAGGTGTGCATGAAGTGTCACACCTATGAAAAATAAGTCATGGGCATGACTAACTTGCTCACGCCCATGACTTTTATGTCATGGCCGCGAGTCATTTCCAACACTCTTCATTCTTGATGTTTTCAACATATACTCTTCATTTTAGGCATTTTCTTGTCTCCTCTTGCTATAATCCTTCTCCTTCTTGCTCCATGGAGACAAGTGAGTGTGAATTTCAAGAAGATAGCTTAAATATAGTGCTTTCGACTCACTTTAGTTTTTTCATTGCCGAATTGTACCTAAAACCAAATATGAACTAAAGTGAATGTCTTAAGTATTTCATATCATTAAACAACATTTCATATCATTAAACACTAAATGTTATGAAATAAATGCATAATAAATTAAGCACATATTAGTTATTCAAACTCTCTTATATCCTAAACTTAATACCCATTATTCCATCACATGTTAAATAAATAATAAATAAATAACTTCCTAACGTTGTATTCAATTTTTATTTGAAGGTAATTCACTATAGTGCCTTATGAAAAAGTAAGAGAAGTCATCAAAAAGAAACTCATATCTTACTCACTTTAAAGTAAAAATGTTGAAGCCTACATAGGTAGAAAAATTGGAAGTAGAAGACTTAATAAATCAATTGGACCAAATTATTGAAGATTTGATATTACAAAAACTAGAGAAGCTTAAAAGAGTATATAAAAAAGCTAAGATAATTGAACACTCTGGGAACAACGTCTATCTTCCTTCTTTTTGTGTGTTGCACAACCCTCTTCTCTTTATAGTTATTAAAATGGGGTTTTTTATACCCCTTTAGGTGCTTAAACCAACTTAGGATGGATGTGGAGCAAGCTTAAAAGAGTATATAAAAAAGC
>JAOQMM010000006.1:10777318-10794086 GCA_027563515.1 Erythroxylum platyclados
GCTAGCCTGGTCACTTCAGTCACAACTCCATTATCTGTTCATGGGGTTAGTAGTTGACTGCATGGATTCTAGATAAAATCATAGGATGACAAGATGATATAACACACTATGCAATCCTTTTTTACGAAGTCAAGCATCTGTCTTCCCTCTGCCCATCCTTTTTCCCTTCATTTTTCTAATCTTACCTTGATGCTAACTTCCTTTGACTTTTATGTACTGAATGACTCATTGCCTAGTTAAAGAATAAGTTTTTGAAAGGATATTTAAGGTTGAAAGGAATCAGTTGGACTTCATTGATGCCTAATTTAAGATTAATCAGTTAAATAGTGCACTTAATATCCCATATCTCATACAATACCCATCTTGCCTCCGCACCCCCTTGAAAACTGTTGCAATATGGGATTCTAACTTTACACCTCTTTTTAGGTCAGTTATGTGTAGTTTTCTCTCATTCATCACCATGCTACTTTAGATCAATTATATGAAAGATACGTCTTGAAACAGACATGAAAATCATGTTATGATTGTTGTATTTTGTCTTCAGAAATGTTATATATTTGATGATTGTATCTTGTATTCAGACATGTATGTAATTATTGTTTTATAGTTCCCTAGATCTTGGATGCTGCGTTATTTAAAATTTTACTTGTATATGATGTGTGTTATTGATAACAATCTGCTGGCTTAATGGTGGCCCTAAACCTTAGTTCTACCACGCACATATATCAACCTTAAACAAATCTGCCCATAGCCACCTTAATGTTAGCCCTAAAATTTTATTACTCGACTTTTGAGGAAGGCCAATGTGTTAGTATAATAAATTCATCTTTGAATCACACAATTGTGAGTTGGAAAATTGGAGTACTTATCCATCCTTCAATTTTGTTTTTGAGAATGTTGGTCACTGGGAAAGTTATGTTGATGTTACTATGCAGCTTATTCACCCTTTTAGCTTAACGAGATTTCCTTTTTCAATTCTAAAGTGGTGGGACACTAAACCCCATGTAGACATTTGGTTTTGCTGATGTTATATAGTTATGTAGTTAATTATCTTGGAACCGTTATGATGCAGGCTTGGCTGACTGCCATCTCTTTGGCCATCTGCAAGGTTAGTCTTCTGTACAGTCATCCTAATATGCAAGTTTGTGACCCATATATGTTACATTTACCAAAAATCTGTCAATTGCAGGCAGTTGATCTATTGGAAATGCTAAAGAGGGAGGAAGAAATGCTTTCCATGGTAAAGGAAAAGCAACTGAAGGTACTATCATATTTTATTCCAAGAAGCAGTGATATGTTTCTTGACATATTATGTGCTATTTCTTGAATCTGCTGAAATGCAATTGTGATGCAGGAGCATTTATTAGTTATTTTATTTATTTGTTTTGGCTGTTGGACATATGTTTGATGTTATTTTTGTTTTAAATTTTATGCCTTAAGTAGTCACATGACTAGCATGTGATCTTTTAATAAAAATTAGGTTTAAGTCTTTTTTAGCTTTAGTTTAGTTGGGTTGGACCTGTTAGTCCTAGAGACCTTAGTCTATTAGTATAAATAATTCTTGAGTGATGTACTCAGCAGCTTTTGACCTATTTTTCTGAAGTTTTAATCTTAAACCAGAGGTTCCTACACAATAGAACCCTAATTGTCATTCAACCCTAATCTCTCTCCCTTTCCTTTTCAATTATTTGTTGTCAATCTTTCCTATACTACATCAAATTGTTTGAATTCACTAGTATGTGCATCATGTTCAATTACCTGTTGCGAGGAACTCAGGAGGAATATTGTAGTTTCTTATCGTTCTACCAAGGTTGGCTTGCTTGAAAGTCTCATGTTGCATTGGTAATTGGGCCATCAATTTAACTGCAACCATGGTTATCTTGTCCTGTGATGCATGTGGATGCCCTTAGTATAATATTTATCCTTGTGAATCGGGAAGTTGACAGTTGATGATTGCCAATGAATTTCAGGAAGGAGATGGTGAATTTTCCAAAGCTGTTCTTGATGAACGTAGCAAGAGAGCAGAAGCTTGGCATCGAGATGCTTCCATTCGAGCACAGTACATTAAACCAGCCCAACCTATAACATGTGCTACTTTTGCTCAAGATGTTCTAGAAGGGAGAGCAAAGGCTTCCCAGGCTCATGATCACAAGCATCAGCCAATGATATTTGGACCAGCAAGTATCAGAGGTGGAGGCCTAATCAGTGAGAGGGAAAGAATGGCAGCACAGGTTTTTCAACCTGGGTACAGGTGCATTTCTGACCCTTGTTCACAAGTATTAACACAATGCTTGCTGTTTCAATGCTCTTTCAATTTGAAACAAGATTATTGTTTTCTGAAAAATTGAGGAGCTGCAAATAATGAAATTTATATTTGTGAACCTGTGGTTTTCATTTTGTTAACTCCACTTCTAAATGCAATTCTAAGGTTGCCAACAATGAGCATAGAAGAAGCTGGATTGAAGGAGATGGAAATGATGAATAAATGGCAAGAAAGGAATGCTAAGCTTATGGAAGAAGCCAACTCCACATGGCACAGGGATAGTCAGCCAGGTGAAAAGGATGATGATGATGATGGTGATGATGAGACTGCTGTAGCAAAAGCAAGAGCATGGGATGACTGGAAGGACGATAATCCACGTGGGGCTGGCAATAAGAAACTTACCCCCTGTGGGTGAAAGGATTTGGCATTTTCTTTTCTTTGCATCATGTAAACTACAGAAACTTTCCCCTTTATGCTTTTTTCATTTGCAATTCATAGCTCTGCTGTTACTGGTTCTAAATATTTCTTTTATTTACTGTTACCTATACAATATTTTAAATTCCTATTATCTAGGATAGTTGGTGGGGAACTTGATGAATTACATTCCTAGCTACTTGATGATGCCTTATGTTTGATCTGTTGTAATACACTTCCTCTCTGTAGCATTTGATTTGACATTGCAAGGTAGTATAGGGGGCTGTAATTCTATAAAGAAATCATGTTTTGTTCAATCCCTGACACCTCTTAGGTGTTTGCTTTTAATGAACGAAAGCTGCATATTAGAACTGACCTGGAGTGACTCTGGAAATAAATTAAATTTAAACCTTTGATTGAAATGAAAATGACTTTGCTTTTTTAAGAACGAAAATTCATTAAAATTGTGCAAGCCTGAAGCTGACAATGTTATAAGCTCGCAAATACGGATGAGCTGTAAGGCAATTCCATTAAAGGAGAACTAACTAAGGTGTAGTCACAGGGACTGGTGATGAATTTGCTATCTTCTAACACTGGATAGTGGATACTCAGTAGGTAGGGTAATCGGGATATTTTAATTAGAATCATGTTAAAGTTGTTCTCTTATCTAGATAATTAACTTTGTTTTCAAAAATTCTTTAAATTTATCACTATGATGAAAAAAATATGGCATTCCTCTTCTACTATAATGCATACATAGTTCTACTAATAAAGTTTGGAGGATTGATCTATTCCGTGCTTGATATGATGTCATTTGTTGAGGTCATTGAATGACTTCATAGTTGTTCATGTTCCATCTAACTGGTAGACATTGTATTGATGTCCATACATCTAATGAGTATTTACATTTGAAGAGGAGGTGCTCTTAAGATTTAAGAGAATGATCTATAAAGCATCTAAAAGTTAGGAATATTGAAAAATTGAGTCTGTTGTGTGGGAAGTTTATGCTTAGAAGTCAACCAAATAAAGGTTGCTACCTTAGGAAGTGCTCTATTCTCCCACATAATATCAATGTAAGGAATGTAAGGAGGTTTTTGAACTTGAGGTCTAAGTAGCATTTTGCAATTCCTTAAGGTGAACATATAAGAATAATGCTTTAGCCAAATATAAGCATCTTGTTTATTGGTATCGGGGAGATAATTGGGTAAGATATTACCAAATTGAGTTGCAAATTCATTTTTCCAGGTATTATTGTTGATGATTTAGTAGACCTTAGCATCATTAGGGAAGAGATGAATAGGATTCCTCACCAAATTAAAATTGATTAGAGGTCTGGTTTATCTAGTTGTTAAACCATAAGGAAGCTAATTCTCAACAATACATTTGATGCTTGAATGGAGAAGTTATCTCAAATTTAATAGCTAAGACAGTAGATGACTTAATTTTGATTTTCCAAAAGCTTTTACCTTTCAAGAAATAAATGTGGATCCATTTAGCTCAAAGTGTTTCAGAATTTGGTAGAATTCTCCAATTTCTTTTTGCCATCAAAGCTTTAAGGGGTTGATACTGAGACCACTAGCTTTCTTTGGCTAACATTCTTCTTCCCATTTGATTTTAGCAATAGATGGTTTATTGACGGAACCTAACCATAGGAATATTCTTAGCAATTTTCCTATAGATTATATTTGACCTTTTGAGAGAAAAATCTACTTTAACAATATAACTATTAGGGAAATTATTCTTGTATTTCTTGAAGAGTTCTTAAGTTAGGAGAATATTGTCTCCAATCAGGCTATCTTACATAAAGCACCTTGAGCATCACTTATAAGTGGTGCAATAACCTATTTCAATCTCAAAGCATACAACTTAGATTTGATTTTGTAGAGGGTATTATAAGATGAAATAGGTATAAAAATAGATAAAGAATTAGGGTTATAAGTCTTGGGGATAAAGGTAATAAATGTTTTTGTTTATTTCCTTAACACAACATTAGTCACTCTATTTTTAATCTAAGACCAAGGTTTTTAAGAAAATAGAGTGTTTAAACCATGAAGGACATGAGGCTTACTCGAGTTTATATTTAAGACAACCTTTTCCACCTCCTCCTTAGTGAATGGGTTTTTTAGGAATTTTACAGTAGCTGCTAAGAATTAGTGAGAGATAAAAGTATGAAGAATCTAAGTTGAGGAGCAACAGTTTTCAGATTACCTAAGGTACTTTGGAAGTATGAGAAAACTTCCTTACTTATCTCTTCATAAGTGAGGGATAAACCTCCATCTTGTTTAACAACAGATGTGATTATATTATTATTCTTCGTAGCAATGATAGGTTTGTGGAAGAACTTGGTATTTTATTTCCATATTTAATCCATATAACTTTAGATCTCTAATTTAGAGATGATTTATGAATCTTCAGTAATTTTATATAAGCATTTAGAGCTTCCTTCTCCATTTTTAATAAGGAAACATCCCTTGGGCTCAAATTGAGATCTTGTTGGATTTAGACTTGTTGCTGTTTCGTATCACTTATATTCTTTTAAGTAATGTGGAATTTGTTATGGCTGAGAAATTTCAATTTATGCTTCACCAATTCTATCTTCCTCATACAAATATAATATTTAAAGCTATGAAAATGATAGGCTAAGACTTTTTTTCTTTTTACTATTGATTCAAATCCCTTAATCCTATTAGAAAATTATTGAAACAAAAGGGGCTTTTTTGTGTTGAAAAGGTATCTAGTTCTTGATAATAATTAGGATGTGGTGTGAGAACAAGAAATTAGCAATAGTAGCTCTATTGTTAAATAATTTTTGAAGCCATTCCTAATTGACCAATACTCTATATAGCTTCTTTCTGATTTGCTAACTTGTTATATATTGCTCCAACTAAAGAAATTATCCTTAGTTTTTAAGTTAATTACCTCTATATTAATAATACAATCCTTGAAATACTTTGTTGAGACGGTTCCTTTAGTCACTACACAATTTTTGTTGTTTCTAGATATGCTAGTTATTGACATATTATTCAAAGTGTTGTCAACATTGAGGACCTAACATCATATAATCAAACAAAAACTTTTCATCACCAAAATAGACTTGACAAAGATAAAAACTCAAAAACTTCTATTTAATTTTTTTGTTTTAGTTAGTTGGTCAATAGTAGAATTACCTGTGACTTTAGTAGTTGGTTTTCCTTACGAATTATTTGGTTTATATGTTTTTGCAATGTCAACTAGAGCATAAGTTTGCTAATACGTTCTTTTTATAACTATATAATCTTTGACATCTACCCATGATCGTATTTTTTGCTAGTTATGTTGTTAAAGTGGACAAAAGGAAATATCATCATACACCAGTGATATTATTGCATCAAAAGAATTCGTGGTCAATTAATATTTTGCTTGCAATATTATTCATCATCTTCACAATTAATTTTACCCTTGGAAGTAGTCATAGTGTGTATCTTGTCTTTTTAAGTTGTAAATAATAATAAGACCTAAATTCATATAAAAAAGTGCTTATATAGTTGTAATTATAACAAGAAGTGTACTATGTTAATTTTGACTCAAAAATGACATTTTTCATAAGAAATGAACCAAGATCTCCATATTCATATTTCAGAAAATGTATAGCTATAACAAGTTATGGGTTTTTTTTTTGGCATTATATACTATATCCCCTACTTTTGTTTGAGATATTGTATATGTTAAGTTTATTTGTTAGGATTAATAAAGTTGGTGGCCTATGTGGAATGGCTACTATAGGTGCTAAGAAATTCTTAACCATGGTATTAGATTATTGGTCAACAATTCCTCATGGTTTCGAAGGCTAGAAGGACACTTTGAAACTTAAATTTTGTAGGTGTAATTATGAAATTTGCTCTCCCATTTTACTCAATATCTATATAACTCCCTAATATAATTTCACTTCCAATTTTAACTTAAAATCTTAATTTTTTTCTCTCAACACGTTAATTTGTTTCACATAAGCAATGAAGTTTACTTTAATCCATAGGGTTTCATACATTCAATAGTCATAATAGCTTATAGTTACTATTTTAAAGAATTAAATTCTTTTCCTTCTTACGTTTAGATAATAAAAGCAATAATATATGCAAGGTCACTAAATGTAATTCACACCTTTTACATATAAAAATCGTGTCTATGAGAGGTTATCACTAGTTGTTGATGGTTGCTAGATGACTCACTTGCCATTGTTTATGATCAATAATTAGAGGGTCCACAAATGGCCAATACATTGGGATATATAGAACTACACAATCGTGTTTGCAATACCTTTTGCAAGTTATGTTCATAAAGGAATTAGTACCATGCCTTTTAGTATTCCTTCTCTATATCAAATCATGTCACCACCTACACATGTAATCAAACTCCATTTCATGCTCAATCTTTTCCCTCATCACTTGCTCGTATTACTCAGCAAATTGTCTTAATATACTACAAGCAAGCATATAGACATCAAAGTAAGCATTCATACCCTCACTTCTTTGTATCATCGACATTCCCACCTAAAAAATGGCACAAAACATACATTGGAGTCTACCACATATGGTCATCAAAAAGATAATCCACAAATTATCTCCCAAGTTAAACTTCATAACCATGTCAGCCCATTTCCTCTTATACATTTGGTTATTCTTGGCAGCATATGCGATACCCATAAAACTACCTTTCAACTTGTTATAATTATTTTGGGCATCAAATTTCTCTAGTAATTTTTAAATATATGCCACAAACATAGTCTATGCCTGATAGTTAGGAATACTATCTCAATGTAATTACCTATACTTATGCACTTAATAATAATTAGAGCAACAAGTGGCTTCCAATATATATAATTCTACCATGTACAAAAAAGCAATAAAAAGTTTTAGTGGCTTGCAACATAGATTGAAAATGATGGTTTATACTAATAAATGGAGCAAACAACATTTAGTATTTGTTCACGAGATAAATCGTATCAAATGTTACCTCATCACCAAATTCAACATAATTCGTTGCATTTGATCATAAAGCATTCCTAAACCTTCCATCCTTATCGTAGTCAATTTTGTGAAAAAATCTACTATCCTTCTCTTTCATTTTGATAAGCATCATATACAAAACGTCCATATCACCAACTTCTAACGTCAGTCTCCTTAACTAGTCTATATGATTAAGAACAATCTTTGTGTAAATATGTTTTATGATTATATCCATCCACAACTACTATAATAGTCTTTACATTAGTGTATATTCTAATCCCACAACTGACGTCGATTTCCAATCTACATCTAAGATGACTATCAAAAACTCGATGATACTTCATAAACGTTGCATTAGTTCAATTTAGTCCAGGGTTATGCACATCATCAAACTTGCTTATACTCCAAATACCTTCATCTCACCAACTACATACATAAACATTGCATACCTTTCTTGCACTATTTCTAGGCTTCAATGGTTTCTAATGGCATGGTTTATATAATCAAATTTTGTTGACATATAATTGTTCTAATTTACACTTCCCATTCTTATCTTTCTTTCCTGACCTTATAGCAATGACAAAATCATACCATCTAGCATACTTTTGGTACAAATAAAAAAATCATTCCTAGCTTTCAAACTATATTTGCACTTTAATCACCATATCTATATCAATCTCCTTTGCCCTACTACATGATGTCATCATATCTAAAAACTAGTCTCATTCTCCATTTTCTCACTCATCTTTACTATACCAACTACATTATGCCACAATTACTAAAACATAATTCAAATTATACCACTGATATATAAAAAAGAGAATTGTATCATCAAACATATATTAGCATATGTTAAAGGGTTAGAAGCATATAAACCAATATAGAGGACACAAAAAATAGGTGAAAAAGATATTTAAAGCTCGAACATTAATGATCCTCTTATGCTTCTTTTCAAGATCTTTTTATCTCCTGACTATGCAACCATTTTGTTTGTAAACAAATACCAACTCATACGATAAAATTTTTTATGAGAGATGTTTTTTAAAATTTAACATATGTTTTTTCATAAAATCCTCTAATTGTCTGCTTCACATTTCTCACGAAAACATTGCCATTTCAGACTCTTACACCTTTGAATATAGAATTAAAAGACTTCACAAGGGGCCTTACTGTAAGAGTCTTCACAAGGGGCCTTACTTCATCCACAATATTCACCTCTATTATATTTCTCTTTTGAATAACAAAGAAACTAAGACAATAGAGAAAAAAGAGGAATTAGGGAGGTTATAAATTAAACAAAAATAAAAGCTTATATTATAAGTTGAAACTAGACATACACTTTAAAACTTCCTCTCTAATCCTTTGGTCCCAAAAAAAAAAACACTGTAAGTACAAGAGACTAATTAAAAATAATCAATCATCATTAAACTGATTATTTTCTATAGTTAATTAACATATTTCTCCTCTAAAAATTCAAACACAAACATGACATAATGAAAAAGTTGTATACTTAATTATATGTAACATCAATATTAGTAAACATGATTTCAAATAAGGGAGTGTAATTTATAGTTTCTGCAGTGAACCTATATAACTGTTTAAAATAGTTATGTACACGATTGTGTACCAATTTGTGTCATTAACATGTCTCTTCAGAAATTATACCATTGAACATTTTCCACATGCCTATGTAGTTAATGGTGTTTGATATTACCTTTACCATACAATTTCATGCACGGTTGTGTATTAAACCATTTATTTCACATTTCCCTTCTCCATTTCAAATGAGAACACGATTGAAGCAAGCCTTTGTGGTATTAGATAAAATCTTTAATGGAAATAATTAGATGCACTATAGTGTTCATTTGATTATAAATTGCATTTCCATTTAAATGTGTCGGTTTTATACATTTGTCATGAATAATGGTATTCTTTATAAATACAATTTAGGTATAGCCTAAGTATGCTTGCTAACCATACATTTTTCATTGGCTGTGGATATAGTCTATAGTCAAAAAAGGTGTTCCCATTCTAAAGTGTACATATTTAAAATAACCGAGGGCATATTTTGTTTATTAGGCTTCTATTACAAGTATTTGTTCCTAGTATGGTTTCTATTTAGACATGGAAATTGTTTATACTCAATCATGATATTCCCATGTATTAGTGAAGCTATTAATTATGAATTTTCTTGAAAGATTTTCTCATATATACAACTAATGCTATTTTTATATTTCAAATAATCAGTTAAAGAGAAGTTTTATTTGACGATCTAGCTCAAACTCTCTTAGTTGTATCCTTCAAAGATTTATGTGCATTATTCTCTCGATTTTTGGATCTGCATCGATTAAGCTCTCTGAATTACTCTGGGTTATAAACTGACCAAGAGTCAAAATCTATAAGAAAAAGAAAAATAAACAAGTTAATCAAATAAAATAACTTTAAAACAACAATAAAGAAAAATAAAATAAAAATGACTAGAGTAATAAAATCTAGATGTTCCTAATATTACTGTTCTCGGTAACAACGTCAAAAACTTGATTGACTACAATTAGGTCAATATTTAAATTACCACAAGTGCACGATATAGCTGTAGTTAGCACATATATGTACGGGTCGATTCCACAAAGACAATAAATATTAGTAATTAGCCTTTTTTCTATTATCTAACCTATGAATGAGAATTTGGATTTTAATTAAAAATTAAACTAAACAAATAAACTAAAATTGGAAACAATAATGAACGCATGATAGGGAAAATTACTTACAAAAATCAATATTAAATAATAGTATCTAAGTAATGAATCCGCCTAAGAATTATTAATTATTAACCCTTTATTATGTAATTATATTATTGACTATTGAACCGTGAAAATTCCTTATGTTAATATCTTTTTCAAGACTATTAACAACTAATCCTTCAGTTGATTAACATAACTCTTTCAAGTTAAAACCCCTGAGATTTTATTATCGATTCGTGAATTCAACTATTAGGTTTGACTTTAATCCAGATGATTTACTTTGCCCTATCTCCAGGTTTCCATGCAACTCTTTTTAATTATGGTGGATCTATTCATACAAGAGGATTTTTCAATCTCAATCACATAAAATCAAATCATGTACTAATATTTCGGATATACTAAAACAAGAATAAAATGCATAATTGAATCGTAATAAATCAATGAAAATAATTCCATTGAATAAAAGATTAAAACATATTATTATCACAAATTAGGATTCATCACACCTAGACACTAAACACGTTTAGTTACTCATATAAAACAAAATCAATAACAACCATGCAGAAAAACTAATAGATAACGGAGATCATAATTCTAAACCTCTCACTCTTTTATTGAATCTTCATGCAAGTATGGATTTGATGTTGTTATCTAATGAATCTCTTAACGTATTCTTCATGTTTTTCTCATCCCTTGATCAAAATTGTCGCCTTTGAATGTTGCTTACGACCTAAAAACTCTTAAAAATTTGGCTCCCTTTTGTTTGCCTCTGCTCACATCCTTTTATATTAAAACTTAGGATTTCTAGAATATATACAATCACTTACATGGGCGTGTAAGAGATCGTGCATATTCAAAAATAATTGAATTCATGATCTCACATGCGCACGGAGACTTACTTGGGCAATATGCACAACCATGTACATCAAGATACATAGGCGTATAACTTTACACAATCAGAATCCAATTTCTTCAATCTTTATATGTTTATAGAGACTTACAAAGTCACTATACATGGTCGTGTAGGCCTTTGGTTGCTTCAAATCTTCGTTCCATGCCATGATTTCATTTGAATTATTCTTCTTTTGGTTTATTAAGGCAATTATGACCTACAAATACACTTGGAGAGAATTAAGTATCAAATATATAACAAAATTATAAAATATCAAGCAAAACATGTTAAATATAGGTATATAATTATAGCCAAATATGCATTTATCAAATCCCTATATGAGATACTTTGGTGATCTCAAGGGAAAGGATCACATATACAATTATTACAATGAAAATTTCTATAGACATACAAATAATTTTTCAATTGGAATTCTCACATGAGGGTCAATTCAGTGAACTTGTTCTCTAATAAATACTCACATGTTTATTTAGGCATCTTCATACGATAAACTATGAGAATGACTACTTCTTTCATAAGGAAGAAATATAATGTGTGCTAGTCTTTTAATGGTCTATTAATGTCCAGTCTTAATAAAATAATAATTATGAACAATTTATATTATAAATATAATGTGAATCTTATAAGTATGATCTCATTATAATTTCATTTGTAATATATATTTATCCTATGGACTTTATCATATACATTTAAATACTTATAAGATAAAGAATGCCTTTAAATAATTATATCATCAAACAATAACCAATCAATTGACTATAGAGTATAACTCAACAATTTACAGGTATAATAAGAAGGTAAAATTTGTGGGGTGGTCATTCCAAGCCTATGATCACATTATAAACAAATAATCTAATTTGCATACATCAATCTTTGTGAAAATTTGAAACTTTGTGTTGAGAGAGAGGAAACGAAAGCTTGGAAAGGGTGTTTATGTATTTAAAACATAATAAGGAATTATCAAAATGTGAAAAAATAGTAGTAAGATCATTATCCCTCGTAATTAAAAAGTTATTTTAATTTTTTTGTAAATAGAATGAAGACGTGTATGTTTCTTGGTGGGGAGGAGTAGAGTACTAGATTCATTTACTTTTTGGTTAAACTAAATATTGTATCACCCACCAAAATTTCAGTTTCCAGCAATCCATCATTAAAGAGATCATTAATTTAGTCATCCTTTACGACAACACATCTTAACCGTTGAACGCTATGAGCGTCCCTGATTTCGATTATAAACAGCCAACTTATAAGTACGTATTAGAGACCCAAATGATAAACTTCTTATTGGTATGAATACTATTATATTTTAATATAAACAAATAATTAATAATAACTGGTTTTGTGCATTATTCAACGTCCAGCTTTCAGCTTCAGTTTCAGCTTCGCGTCCTCTTCGTCTGTCGTAAATCTGATTTTGCGGTCTGAGGTTAGGGCTGACACTGCGTCGTTTCATCTCCATTTCGATTTCAGCTTCTTCTTCTACTTCTCTCTGCCGGTGTTTCTCAACTGGAGAACTGTCACCGGCGTCCCCATCTGTCATCCTGTTTGTGCTTCTTCCAGGTGTTTATTACCTTTTGTTCCGATTTTAGTGTAGCTGCTAGTTTCGGATCTTTTGGATTTTTTGTTTCAATGTACTAATCTAGTAAAATGATTTAAGCTGTTTACATCTCTGTTTATGTTAGGGTTGGAAGTGGAGGTTTAATATCATAGCATCTTCGGTAGAGTAATCAAGAATCTTCGGTAGAGTAATCAAGAACTAGTATGGCCTTTTTAGTGGCTGATCTGATTTATTGAGTAGTTCAATGGGATGTTGTTGTTATTATTATTATTATTATCATCATTATTTGGTGATGCTACCGCTGATTTGTTGTTAGTTTTACTAATTAAATAATGGATGTGAAGTTTTATTTTGAAATTACTTGGGACATATCCGTGTAAATTGAAAAAGCGGTTAATTATCCGGTGGCCTTTTTAAGTTAAAATATTAACTGACTTGTTTCTAAAATATGTTTTATGCTACAATGAACATGTAAATCTTTTTGCTTCAAAATTTTCGTACTGGTTTTACTATAGGTGATTTTAATGAGAAATTAAAATGCTTGATTTTAGTAAAGTGTGTTTTGAATATTTAACTGCGCACGGTAATGGTGTCTAAATTTGATAAAGAAATGCAAGTTTTCGTTGCCTTTTGCTTCTTTTGGCTGTTTTTTCTTTCAGCTACTCTGTGTGTGTGTGTGTGTGTGTGTCTGTCTATCTGTCTGTCTTTCTTAATCAACTACTTTTGTTTCTATTTTGTATATGTTTGATTTATGTGCTTTATGTTTTGATTTGGTTAGTTGATACATGATTAATGTTTATCATGGAATAATATGTTATGATGTGAAAACTCTTTACTGTTCTAATAGTTTCCAAATTCGGTAATTTCAGAAAAACTATGGATATGGAATTCACCCAGGTGCTTTTAAATGCCCAATCAATTGATGCAAATGTGCGCAAACATTCCGAAGAAAGTTTAAAACAGTTTCAGGAGCAAAATCTTTCCAGCTTCTTGCTGTCACTTTCTGGAGAGCTGGCAAATAATGACAAACCTGTAGATTCCCGAAAATTAGCTGGTTTAATACTTAAAAATGCCTTGGATGCTAAGGAGCAACACAGAAAGCTTGAGCTGGTGCAAAGATGGCTGACACTGGACATCAATGTCAAGAGTCAGATTAAGACATTCTTGTTGAAGACACTCTCTTCCCCTGCAGTTGATGCTCGTTCAACTGCATCTCAAGTCATTGCAAAGATTGCCGGCATCGAGTTACCTCAGAAACAATGGCCAGAGTTAATAGGATCTCTTCTGTTGAACATTCACCAGCTTCCTGCTCATGTCAAGCAAGCTACTCTGGACACTCTTGGCTATCTATGCGAGGAAGTCTCTCCTGATGTAGTAGATCAAGATCAAGTGAATAAGATACTTACAGCAGTAGTTCAGGGTATGAACGCATCTGAAGGCAACAATGATGTTAGACTTGCTGCCACTAGAGCCCTATACAATGCTTTGGGCTTTGCTCAAGCAAACTTTAGCAATGATATGGAGCGGGATTATATCATGAGAGTTGTCTGTGAGGCTACCTTGTCTCCTGAAGTGAAGATTCGGCAAGCAGCTCTTGAATGTTTGGTTTCCATTTCTTCAATATATTATGAGAGATTAGCTCCTTATATTCAGGACATCTTTAACATCACAGCGAAGGCTGTGAGGGAGGATGAAGAGCCTGTTGCTCTTCAAGCAATTGAATTTTGGAGTTCTATTTGTGATGAGGAAATAGACATTTTGGAAGAATATGGTGGGGATTTAACTGCAGACTCTGATGTTCCTTGCTTTTATTTCATCAAGCAAGCTCTCCCTGCTCTTGTTCCAATGTTGTTGGAGACACTTCTTAAGCAAGAGGAAGATCAGGATCAGGATGAAGGGGCTTGGAACATTGCGATGGCAGGGGGAACGTGTCTTGGATTGGTTGCTAGAACTGTTGGGGACGATATTGTCCCACTTGTTATGCCATTCATTGAAGAGAACATAACAAAAGCAGACTGGAGACAAAGGGAAGCAGCTACATATGCCTTTGGCTCAATATTGGAGGGTCCTTCCCCTGACAAGTTGACACCTATAGTCAATGTTGCCTTGAACTTCATGCTCAGTGCTTTGACAAAGGACCCCAATAGCCATGTGAAAGACACCACTGCTTGGACTCTGGGGCGGATATTTGAATTCCTTCATGGGTCAACTTTGGATACGCCCATTATTACCCAAGCAAATTGCCAACAAATTATTACTGTTTTACTTCATAGCATGAAGGATGCTCCAAATGTAGCTGAGAAGGCTTGTGGCGCCCTCTATTTTCTTGCTCAAGGTTATGAAGATGTGGGCCCATCATCTCCTTTAACTCCATATTTCCAGGAAATTGTCCAGGTTCTTCTCACTGTGACTCACAGAGAAGATGCAGGGGAGTCACGGTTAAGGACTGCTGCATACGAGACATTAAATGAAGTAGTAAGATGTTCAACTGATGAAACGGCAGCCATGGTGTTTCAATTGATTCCTGTTATTATGACAGAGCTTCACAAGACTCTGGAAGGGCAGAAACTTTCATCAGATGAGAGGGAGAAGCAGGGTGAATTACAAGGTCTCCTTTGTGGGTGTTTACAGGTCATCGTTCAGAAGTTAGGTTCAACAGAGCCCACTAAGCATATGTTTATGCAGTATGCCGATCAGATAATGGGACTTTTCCTGAGGGTATTTGCTTGTAGAAGTGCAACTGTGCATGAGGAAGCCATGCTGGCCATTGGAGCCCTTGCCTATGCAACTGGTCCAGAATTTGGGAAATACATGCCAGACTTCTACAAGTATTTGGAAATGGGGCTTCAGAATTTTGAGGAGTACCAGGTTTGTGCTGTTACAGTTGGTGTGGTGGGAGATATTTGCAGGGCAATGGAAGATAAAATTTTATCATATTGTGATGGGATTATGACGCAACTTCTCAAGGATTTATCCAGCAACCAGTTGCATCGATCTGTGAAGCCTCCAATATTTTCTTGCTTTGGTGATATTGCACTGGCGATTGGTGAGAATTTTGAGAAGTACTTAATGTATGCCATGCCCATGCTTCAAAGTGCTGCAGAGTTGTCTGCTCACACGACAGGTGCTGATGATGAAATGATTGAGTATGCAAATTCCCTTAGAAATGGAATATTGGAGGCATATTCAGGGATTCTTCAAGGGTTCAAGAACTCTTCCAAAACCCAGCTCTTGATTCCTTATGCTCCTCATATCCTTCAGTTTTTGGATAGCTTATACATGGAGAAAGACATGTTAGTTATGCTGAAATATGTCTTCTTATTTTATTTTTTCTTTAAGCTAATGAATATTTTTATTAATGACTTCATTTATATGTATTTTTTTCAGGGATGACATTGTGATGAAAACTGCCATTGGGGTCCTTGGGGATTTGGCAGATACACTTGGAAACAATGCTGGTCCTTTGATACAGCAGTCTATTTCTAGCAAGGACTTTTTAAATGAATGTTTATCTTCTGAGGACCATATGATTAAGGAATCTGCTGAATGGGCCAAGTTGGCCATTAGTAGAGCCATTTCCATCTGAGGGTATTATTACTTGGCATGTTTCTTTCCTTTAGAAGTCCCTGCATGCATTTGGGTCTGTTGAGTCTGTCGGGTCATCTGCCTTCTCTTTTTCTGGTAGCAAAAGTCATTGATTGTGAGGCTGTTAAACTCTTGCGTCAGAACTATGGGCTTGGGTTCTTGATTTTCGTTTAAAGGATGTTGGAAGTGATTGCTTTGCAGACAAGGTTTGTAGGATGTATTGGAACCAGAAAAGGGAAAAAATGAAATTGAGATGATTCATTCAGGTATCCTGTATTGATATGAAGGTTGGAGACCATTTTGATGCGTTTA
>JAOQMM010000006.1:10801059-10821655 GCA_027563515.1 Erythroxylum platyclados
ATAATGTCTATTCCCTTCTTTAATTAATTCTTTTCTTTTGAAGTCTTGTATTAAAGAAAGTATTCTAACAAAATCTTTGTCTTGTATATTATATGATATTTTAGGGCAGATGCTAAACAAAAATTTTTGATATCTAAGATTGCCTCTAAGAACTCCCATATATGTTTCTCTTCGATTTTGTATCCTGTCATTTATGAATGCCAAATTAATGGGACTATCAATTCCTTCTCTAAAAGTGTATCTAATTATCATTTGAATTGATCCGATATGTACCCATCCTATTTTATCTCGAATTTCTTCGGGCAGTTGATCAATTTTTCGAGAAATGTCCCTTTTAGATAGTAAGGGAATCATTACTTTTTTATGTTTTTTCTTTTAGGTTAATACCATAAAACATATGATGTTTTCTAAATTTTAATATGATTTTATCTAAAAGAGTTGTATTAAATTCATTATAAGAATTTATAGAAAACACAGTGTTATGAATCTTTTTAAGTATTTGTCTATCAATCAAGGCTTCTTGACTATACCTGCCATATTTTTCAAATGTTTCTACTATATTATCTACTACTTGATTATCGTTTTGAGTATTGGAAGATTCTCCTATTTCACTCATTTATTTCAGAATTGGAAGTTTCTTCATACTCTATATATGTAATTATAAAAATATTTTCTTCAGAAAAGCAATCTTCAAAGGTATTGATTTGAATAACCTCTTCATTTTCTATCATTGTTTCTATTTCATCATCTATTTCAATCTTCTTTTTACGAAATCTTTTATGGCATTCGTTTGCATAATGTCCTTTTTCTTTGCAATAATAACATTGACATTCAATTATCTTTCTATTTGTTATGTTATTTCTCTTAAAAATAGGTTTTCTAGGTTTATATCCTTCTCTCCTTTGATAATACCTTGCTTTTCATTTCTTAAAATATCATTTCTTCAAATAATTTATTTTCTTATGATTATTTTTTTTCTTTTTATAATAATAAGGACTATCACATCCAATCATAGTAGGCATTTTTAAATCATAACAATATAAAGAAGATTTTTTTTCTTTATCCCTTATTGCTTCGATTTTCAATATTCTCCAGGAGTTTGACATTCTCTTCAAAGATATTTATTCAGCTTTCATCCTTTTGTTTATCCGTTCCCTTGTCTAAAGTAATTTTAGAATTAGGACTTAGCATGGGGGTTGTTATTTGATTAACTCCACGCTTCTCCATAATGTCATCAACATTTATATTA
Source organism: Erythroxylum platyclados (assembly GCA_027563515.1). Classification (NCBI taxonomy): domain Eukaryota; kingdom Viridiplantae; phylum Streptophyta; class Magnoliopsida; order Malpighiales; family Erythroxylaceae; genus Erythroxylum; species Erythroxylum platyclados. The sequence continues at coordinate 10,802,309 of JAOQMM010000006.1, forward strand.
GCAACATAATTATTTTCAATCACTTCCAACTGTTACTCTTGCTCTTCTATCCCAATCAGCTCCTGGTAACTTCTAAATTTAAAGGTTTTCCTAGTAGAAAACTTAATTTGCTTGCTCCGCATCACATACCTCGGACTAGCCCTTTCAAAATCTGAAAAACTCCTCCACTGACCTTAAACTAGCTCAAAACAAGTGAGAATTAGTTCCCTTTCACCTCCAAACACTCCTTGCAATGATTTCCAGCTTCAACTTGCCTTGGAAGGGTGGCAAACCTTTCAAAAATCTCCCTTTTTTGCGTGACTGCTTGTTGCCCTCTTCCTCTCTAATCCATCGGTTTTATAGGCTCACAAAAAAAATCTCCAAGAGCCGCATGTTGCTGAAATCAAGAAATCTCCTTGATTTCCCTCTTATCTCTTCCTTTTTGAAGAGATTTGATGCAGATATCATCGAGTTTCTGTTAGGTTTTTGAGATAGAAACATCAGATTTCTATTGCTAGTGTGTTTTTCTACTGCTATCTATTGTGCTATGCTTTCTCCTCTAGCTGCTGCATTTTCTCCTTTGACTGTTGTGTTTTCTCTTGCTAGATTCTTATTTTGTTGGGTTGTTTGCTTGTTCTAGTGGGTTGGAATTTGTTTTGCTAGTGTTGGTTGGACTAATTTCCTGTTAGGCTAATTGTTTAATCTTGGACTTTTTTTGGGCTGAGCTTCATTTTGGGCCATATTTTTTTTCTAGATTCCTTTCTTTAAGTCTATCAAGACTACAATAAAATAATTAATATAATTTGGACCTTTTTTAGAAATAAAATATGGAACTAAATAACTTAGGTGTTAATAGTAAAATGTAAAATTTTTTGCCCAAATGTACTATGTAATTGGTTTAAAAGAATATCAAATAGGGGTGTAAAATATACTATAATTTTTACTTATCACCCCAACTTACAGGCCAAGGAGGGATGTGGAGGACATGATCATCTAGAGAAGGACCAAGTTGAAGCAATTCATAGATATATCATGTTTTGAAATTCTTAGGGAACATAAAATGAAAATGCAATTGAGGAAGTTGGTTTGGTTTAACAATAAAAGCCTCCTTCATCCTATAGGTTGCCATAAAACAAAAAATTCATACTATGGACAAGATTAAAGGAACAACAATCCTAATGCAGGTTGTGTGATCAGGCCAAGAGACAAGACCATATCTTGGTAAGTTGTCCATACTCTACCACCTTCTTGAACTTTGCTCGCGGCAAATGTAGCGTAGAAATGTTTGGGGATAACTAGATGTAAGTTATACCATGAGCGAAGCAAGGTTAAATTTATACACAAAGAAGACTATATTTTATTCAAGTTGGTCTCTAGCTATGGAACCTATTCTATATAGGAAAAGAGGAACAAAAGAACGTTCCAGGGAATCAAATTAGAAGTGCATAAACTTTGCAAGAGCTTTTTCATGAGGATGTGAGTATTCTTTCTTGCTAAGAGGATAGCAGAAGAAATGAGCACTGATCTGGGTCGATGATGGCGAATGGACAATTAAGGAAGTGCAGGGAAGTGCTTAAAGGACATGAGTTGCGCAGTATATCTACTGTAGATTGGACTACACACTTAGGACAATAGATTGTAAATCTATTACTCAACGAAATGGCCTTGTTGAGAACATGAGGTTATTATCTTACCTTCAGTTTTGGCTATTTGTCATATTACTTCAGGTTGAGGCTTGTATTCTGACTGCTTTAGATTGAATTAATAAATTTATTTAACATTAAAAAAATTGTTTATTAATACGTTAGGTCACTTCTCGAATTTGGCTAACAAAAACACTCAACTGAGGAATTAAAAAAATGAATGTTTAAATACCCAATCAAATGAATGCAAAAGTTGAGGTACCTACAAAAATTATTCTCCTAAGTATCACATCTATTTTAGTCTATGCGTCTATGAAGCCAAACTTAGAGAACTTCACAAGACATAAATTAGTATCCCGAAAAGATCAATGGGGAGAATCGAACCTGAAGACTTTCCTATTTACTCGTAAAAGAATATTATTTATTTTGTAAGCTTGAAACCTCTTAAAATGATTTGGCAATCAATAAATCTCAACTAATCAGCAATTCAATGTCCTTCTATATATCTTTATATGTTAAAAGGCCTATTATACTTTTTATGAATTACTAATCTTGATATCTGAATGAAGATTCATCCACTTTTTCTTGCGTCGATTAGAAATGCCATGAGGAATTTCATGCCTAATCTTCTATTAGAAAAACCAACAAAGAGACAAAAATTTCTCTTGATGTACGCCGATTGTAGATGATTGATTATCATTTCATTTTGTATCTTAATTTTGATTTATTAGGCAAGAAACATGAAAAAGTTGCTGAGAATATACATATTATGTGTGCAACTAATCTATGAATCATTTGTTTGACTTTGATCTATATACAATACATTTCCAGACGGATCAATCACTCTCTCAAATGAAATCTATCAGCTGTAAGCAAATTTAAAGCATAGATGACATCCATATTCCAAGCCATACGATGCCCATGGTTGCAATAGCTTGTCCGAATTCATAGAAAAAATTCTGCTGCTCAAGTGGTATGCTTTTCCAATCGGTCCGCCTTCATTTGCAGATATATTACCATTAATAAGTAGGAGAAAAATTAGCATGATATCAATAGATAACAACAAATTAAACAATTTCATATAATTGAAAATATATAGATCTATGGTTAGATCGCATAATGCGTAAGAAGATTAATTGAGAGAAACACAGATAAGAAATAACTGATAAAATTATGAATTAACTAGTTTTAACAGGTCATGGGATCCTATGAGTCTGAAACACTATGAGTCTTATTTAGAAAAGTAATATTTCCAGTTTTAAACTTCCAGTAAAACATTATTTTTTTCTCTCAATGACAGTAGATATGCTAAATATTACCGACAATTAAGGTTCTTCCTAGAAATTTCAGTTACTATTAATTTTCTTATGCTTTATTATACTTGAATTAATGTAGTCGTCAACAGAGGACTATATACTAAACAACATATAAGCATGGATTTACAATTGGAGAACTGTTATAAGCATTATGTAATTACGTACCCTAGATCAGCAATAACAATGCTGACATTATCTAGTGATCTTCGATCCTGAAATATTTGAAATTTTATGTCAAACAACTATCAAATAATAACGTTGATTCTAAGATTTAACACAAATTCTCCAGGAAAGTGATTACCATTGCTGCTTGTCCGAGTGCTTCACAGGCTAGCTGAAGCCATAACAAGAATAAAATCGGAACTTAGCATGAGAAGAATCATCCAAAAGCTTAGAAACTGCATCCAACTTTTAGTAGCAGTTGAATGAACATTGAGAAACAGATTTAATAATTACCTGAACATCTCCATGCTCTCGAAGTTGACTCCTCACGAATGCAACTGCATCTGAACTGAAACAGATGATAGTAGGCATATATATATTATTAGTCATACTGGCTCAGAATTAATAACTACAGGAACAGCGTTCCATTTGAATCTAAATAATATAAATATATCCCTTACAAACCTGTCTATGTAATCCCATAAGCCATCAGAAGCTAAAACAATAAATTCTGCATCTGACCCCAGACTTACTTGAAAAACATCTGGAGATGCGATAAGTAAGTCATTGTTGAATTGTACCCTGGCAAACCATATTATCACTTCATTTTCTAACCTGCCAAGCAAATCGATTCCTAATGCAATATACTTTATAACAAATTACATGAAGATGCTTAGGAGCAACTTTGTCGACTTGTTCAGTGCCTACAGTAGACGGTTAAATACAAGCATAGAGTACTGCTTTGGATTACCAGGACGAGATCATTGAGCTTCTATCCAAAACATTGACTATTATCAGTAGCAATTTACTCAATACTTGCATACTTGGCAGCAGAAATGCAACAAAAAAATAAAAAATCAATGCCCCTGAATTAATAAGACAGTATTCATCCAATCAATATATGAATATATGGTATACATCAGGCTTTGAACTCCTCATTTGGAGATTCCTAGACTAATCCACAAACATTAGGGGGGCATTATGACCAATGGTTGAACTTAGAAAGTATCTGGTTTTCTGTCCATGTGCTTAATATATATTTAATTCGTCTGTATAGCCAAATTTAATCAGAAAAAAGAATTATATTTCTGATTCATATGTTATACAATAAGCTCTGAGGTGATTTTATCACAAACTACTTTATTATTAACAGTTCTGACCATTGCATGTAGAAGGAAATGAAATTACAGATGAAAATATTAGAAACTTGAGGACCAGGTGACAGAAGAATACCGAGAAATGAATTTTCCCGACCATTTCCCTTCTTCAGCTCCCTTTTTCAGCATCCTATAGTAAGTAGAATATTTAGCTATTCTTTGAACATGTTAGGACATGATTATAGGTTACATATTAACACAAATTCATGTAACCAAAGTTACATACTCATTCTTTTTTGTTTTGAACTGTATGTCCCCAAAAGCACGAGAAACAGCTATATCGCCACAAATCCTTCCATTAACAATCTACATAAAGCAGGAAGAATAAATATCAGATAATACTGATACACGGAGAACTATACAGCAGCCTTTTGGTCTCAGAATGATTGCTTCCAAAAATTCGAATATTTGATAAGACAATGATACTAGGAATAATATTATAGGCCTCAGATTCATGAAACATTTCAAGCCAAAGATCTCAATATAGCATGTAAAAATAACAATGTCTCATGGTTGGAATGAGATTCACGAAAGGAGGCCAATTAACATTTCGTTTATGTTATGAATCTTGGTACAAATCCCAAGGAAACATAGAAATGGAAATCAATAAGCTTGATGAAGAAGGGAATGCGATAATAATGAATGATGAGATGTCAGAAATTTCTTTGCACATTGTTTCTCATACAATGAAATCAAGAATAGGAAAACACACCCATCCACCTGCTTCTCTGATTCTTCTGATTTCTTGAAGGGAGACTTTGTTGCTACCATAAGGTCGATGAGGATCAGTCAGCACTTCTGGTCTTCCAGAACGAGATAGGACCTGCATTGACATACTGGTTTAACAAAAATGAAAATTTTATAAAATCTTTTGAATCCATGTCGTTAAAATTGCTTAAATTTTTTTATTAATTTTTCATGTCCCAGCAACTTCGAAGGCAATTACGCTGAAAAACAGATTAAAAGAAATACATAAAAGCAACTAAAAATAATCAAGAATACATGAAGGAACAGAATATATATACCACAGAGGAGTCACCAATGTGTGAAATAATGAGCATATCTTCCGCTAGGAAGACAATAGTTGCTGTTGAACCAGATTCATCTTCCTTACGGGTCATCTCAAGCCTACAGAAAATGGAGAATTATCAGCTTTTAATATAACAATTTTACATATAAATTATAAGCACACAAGGACAATATGCAATTCATATCTTGCTGCTTTTGGCATTACCAATTTAGCAACTTTGCATCAACATTTTCAAAAGCCTCCTTTAAGGCCTGTCTTATAGTATTGAAATCTTTCCCACTCAGAAGCAGGCCACCTTGCAAAGCAGTAATACACTCCTTGTATAACTCGTCCCTGTTGGGAGCAATCAAATTAATACAGGAATTCCATATGATATTGTAACAGAGAAAATTCGAAGACTAATGGAACTTACTCCGAATAGCAAGCATGTACAAAAATCAACTTACAAATGATACCAAAAATAGATGCGAACATTTGCACTCTATTTGCAGACCTTATCTATCAAGTAATGACGCATTTATCGAACTTAAGCCATCCAAAGCTCCAAAATCCAGGTAAGCAATTTTTTTTTTTTTTTGGTAAGAAAGAACAGAACCCCATGAACATATTTTATTGCGATTTTCAGTAAGTGCCAAACCTGAGGAACTTTACAGAAGAGAAACCGGCATGACCATCGAAAACCGCAGCAAATGAGAAGCCGTCGAGACCATCTGATCGAATGACGATATCATCTTCCATCTCGTCACGAACGCCCTGTAAACTTGTGTAACCCCATCGGATCCCGGCAACATCAGTCAACGAAGACGACGGCGCGTCTATGGCAATCGCAGAGCATTGTTGCTGGCTTTTGGGTCTCACTGAGACAAAGCTGTTGCTTCTGTTGATAGTGGTTTTGGTGCGGCAGTTGCTAAAATGAAGCTTGGTTAACAGGAACCTCTCTAACCTTGAGTTGAGTAATGCCATTAACTGAGTTGGGTCACCTAGTGAGAGAGTGCTTACTGGGATTAAGGAACAGAGACAGAGACGAGAATGCGGAATGGTAGTGGCAGTGATTTGAGGTTGGTGGAGGATAAGGGAACGAATCTAAGCCTCTAACTGATTTAACGATTTGATCCGCATGGCTCACTAAAACACATGGGACATACAGGTAAATGTCACGTAGGTTGGACCCACAAATTGATCTTGGTCGCGTGGCAAGATCACAACCACTTATCTTTTCCGGATTGGCCTTAGCATGGGCTCGCAGTCCTGCCGAAAGATGGCAATAAAGTAATTTAACAAAATAAAATATTAATGGAGATAAATAAAAGATTTATAGTGATTTAATTTTTTTTCTCTACATTTACGTCTACTCTCTAAATCTCTCTTAATATATTTAATTCATTAATAAGTTCTTGTGAAGAAAAACCATTTGATATGTCTTGTTTTTTAGTTAAGAGTAAAATACAATAGTGAACATAAGGTATCCTAAAAAATTAATTATTTGAATAAAACTGACTCATAACACTAATTGACACGTTATTTGATCTCGAGAAAGAGCATTGGAAAATTAGTAAACTATCCTACTATTACCTACTTAAATAATTAAAGAGAATAATTGTTTATTGATATTTAACATAAAATAAAAATTTACAAAAAATCATTATAAATAAAGCAGAGCAGTTGTGGCCTAATCAAAACATAGAGGTTTTCCAATTGAGCTAGCTAGATAGCTTAATGCTTCAGTGGTCCAATACTCAATAGTTATATCATGTGCAAAGCCACAGATGTATTTTAGTCTCCATGATCTATTCAAATTTAACACCAATTTTTATTACTATTGTTTTTCTTTGTTTAAGCATGAAACAAATTGGAATATAAATCTGGGATGAAGCTTAGAACTATTATTTTAGATTGATTTCATTGATTAAATGAATGACCTAAGTTTTGTTGTGAATTATTCATAATTACTATTTTGAAATTAAAGAAATTATATTGAAGAATATGCTCATAAAGGAGTTATATCTTAGTACGAGGCTCAAATGTTCACATAAGACAAAACTTGTTTACAATAATTGAAGCTAAAGTAAACTCTAGTTAAAATTTGGAATCTACTTTTCCTTTCATATTTTATCATGGAAAGATCTCCTTTGTGACTTGGAAGCTACTCTTCTATTGCAATTGGACCTATAAATCCAGCATAGCCTAGAAATATGTTAGCTATTTTCCATTTAGAACAATAACTTCTTGACATATTTTAGCTTATGTTGTATATAATAGCTCTGGTTTGTTTGTTTCCTTATAAACTTCACTCAATTCTCCATCTTCTTAGCATGCTCATAATCACCAAACTACGGTTGACATTAGCTAGGATAATTTCTATTGTCCATCTTATTATGCTTCAATAGAAGCTTTGCTTATTCAAGCATTTGTTTTTGGAAATCCTTTCATTCCTTTCTCTTTATATAGCATAAACTCCTGGGCTTATTGATATCTTAAATAGGTTGTAATCCTATTTTCTAAATGTTGTCTTTTAAAGTCCTAAGTGACTATTTGCTCCCTGTCCTCTATATTATAGTGATCAATGCTTAGACCCTAAATTGTTAACCATAATCCTTTAGAGTATATATATTTGAAAAAGAGGGGATCTCTATGTTCAAGCTCAACATTATAAAGTTTACAAAATGAATTCGAGTTAATGAGACATCTAATTATATCTAGAGTACTTAGCCTATTCCTAATGGCAAGCTATCTAATAAAGGATAACTTAGGGGGATTTGCTTACACTATATCAGCTTTCTTCAATGCACCTTTGCTCTTACATTTCTGAACACCTAATAGCAAGAATTATTTGTGAGTTTTCCAAAATATTGTCTTTGCTAATTTATGATATCCTTCACTTGTTGATTATGATTGTTCATTGGTAAATTCTCTTGAATAATGTAGAAGCCTCTAAACTTGATATGCCATTCATTACCCTTTATAATCTCATTGACTTTAACTTTTATATTTAGCATGTGCTTTAACTAGAGTGCTTCTGGTATAAGAAATAGAGGGACAATTTCACTGTAGTTGTCAAATCAAAGCTAAGTGCTTTCTCCATTCCTAATTTTGTTTTTAATTTCTCCATAAAGCTTGTCCATTAGCCTAAGAATTTATAGCATAGTCTAAAAAGAGTCTACCATTGCTTTGATTTCTCACAGGCATTGATTCTACAAATAATGTGAGTGAACCTGTTACACCCAAAGGGTTTCCCTATCTGTACTACACTCCAAATTATTTTAGTAAGTAAATCTATTAATGATTTTTAATTGGTAAAACACCAAGTCCCCCTGCCCCATTTTTTGCACCCTAATGTCATCCCATTAAACTTCGAAAAAGTTTTTTTTGTAAGCATCCCCTATTTATGAAAGTTTCTTATCAATCTTTGTAATACTTTTATCATGTTCATAGGTAAAGCCATATTAAAAATCCAATAAACATAAAGATTGTTTAAAGGGGATTTAAAAAGTTATAATCTCCAAGTATAGAATAAGGTTTTGTTGCACCATTGACCAATTTTTCTATGGAATATGTTAAATTAGGGTTTATAGTCTCAATATGTTAAGTCTTTTTATTAGTAATCAAAATTCTTAGGTATTTTGATGGGAGAGTTCCCAAATTTACACTGTTGATATTAGAGAGCCACTATGCTTAAGAGTTTGATCCAACAAAGACTAGTATATAGCTTTTATCTCTCTTGATATAGAGGCTTGACATTCTACTAAATGTTTAAAGAATTCACTAGGATTCTAACTAAGCTATCATTTGCTTTCAAAATATGAGTAAATCATCTGTAAAAGATAGATTAAAGATACTTTGTTTGGTGTGTTTATTGTGAAATTTAAAGGAAGGATCCATTATAATTTTGTGATCTATGAGCCTACTCAACATTTATGCAAAAATTAAGAACAGGTAAGGTGAATGCTCACCTTGTCTGACTCCTCTCCCTCCTTTGAACACCTAAATAGGTTCACCATTCACTAAGACATTAAAGAAAACAATTGTGATGAATTATTCTATCCATATGACAATTTTTTTGGAAATCTAAAAGTCGTCAGTGAGTAGTGTAAATTCCCAATTAATTGAATTAAAGGCTTTATGAAAGTCAATTTGGCACAACTCTTAATGGAATCCTTTCTTTGGTGACCTTTAAGAAGCCCTTGAGCTAATAGTATATTGTATCTTCTATTCCTTCCCTTTATGTAAGCACATGAAGATTTGGAAATAAAAGAATACACAACTATATTCAACACCGCGGTAAGGATTTTAAATATGCTCTTGTATATAATGTTATAATAGGCTATAGGCTTGAGGAATTTGAGCTATAAAAATGTGATTTTTGTTAAATTCCTTTAACATTTACCTAAGTGAAAGAATTATAGGATAACTTTGTTAATATGTGCCTTCATTATGCTCTAAGATTCCTTATAGAAAAATGCATTTAACCTATTAAGACCTAGTGCTTAATTATAATTAAGGCTAAATAAATCTTTTTCTATCTCTTGAGAGTTGAATGGTATGATGAGCTTGCAAGCTTGTTTTACAGTTACTGTCTTAGCAATTAGGTCGACCATACTCTATGGGTTGGAGTGTTAACCCATTAAATAGGTGGATAGTCAAAATTTAATGGTGGCGAAGATGAGAATGCTCCATTGGATATGCAATCTTACTAGAAGAGATAAAAGCAAGAATGTAATGGTAGGAGATAAGTTAATGGTGGCTAACATTGATGGTAAGTTAAGGGAGATAATGTAATGGTAGGAGATAAGTTAATGGTGGCTAACATTGATGGTAAGTTAAGGGAGATAAGGCTTAGGTGGTTCGAACATGTTAAAAGGAGACATCCTAATACCCTAGTTATAATTCCAATTAAATTTTAATTAAAATTAGAATTAAATTTCAATTAAATTTCTAAAATGTAACTTGTTATAAATAGCCTTAAGTTCTAATGGAGCTAACACTTCTTACTTAACCCTCTCTGTAAGAGTTATAGAGTTCTCTTAAATTATTCTATAGATATTGTTAAAGGCTTAACATTTATGCGATTGCGGTAGTTGAGATGGATCAATTTCCAAAATGGTTCGAGAGATACGATAAAAATATGATCAAGCTTCAGTATAAGGTACAAATTAAGATTCATGCTTTATTATGATTGAATTGTTGATCATTTTATCCAATTAAAGTGATTTTAGTTTTTAGGAAGTCAAAATACGAAAGTTTTGTAATTATTTTGTCGCAGTCAGGATTGGATCTCATCCCGATTTCCCAACACTTAGGACATAACTAGGGAATATGTAGTTGATTGCATGCTCAAGTTCTTCAAGAACCAGAAAATGCTCAATGACCTTATCAAAACCTACATATTTCTCATTCCCAAGAAAGACAATCTCTCTTCCCCAAAGGACTATATACCTATCTCTAGTTGCAATTTGGTTTATAAAGTAATTGCTAAAATCCTAGCAAGAAGACTTAGAGGCACTCTAAGCAATGCTACCTATAAATATTAGGAGTCTTTATTGAACGCAGAAGAATGAGGGAAAACCAGTTACTAGCATACGAGCTTTCTAAGGATTATCCCATAAATCTAACAATTCAGGTTGTTCAATGAAGGTTGATTCATACAAGACCTTTGATACCTTAGATTGGGGTTTTATAATCAACTATCTACAGGCCTTCAATTACCTAAACTTGTTCATATTCCAGATCAAATGTTTCATCACAAATACTTCCTTCCCTAGACTAGTGAATGGTAGGTAAGCCTACCCAAATATTCAAAGAAGAAAGAGGTATAAGACAGGAGAATCCTATATCACCCTATCTATTCACCATATACTTGGAATTACTCTTCGATATAACCCAAAGGAACATAGATAGCTCAAGTGTGTTCAAATATCATCATGAATGTAGAGAATCCAAATATGCATATAACTTGTTTTTTCTAAGTGCGAGTTACCCTCTCTTATTAAGGATTATAATGAACTCACTCGAGTTTTTTTTTTCAAGGATGTTTGTTCTAAGAATCAACTTTGAAAAAAGCAACCTAATACTTTTAGCTGGTGGTAGGGATGGTTCAACATTGCGAAAAATTTCCAGAATGCAAATTCAAGAACTGCTCCTTAATTATTTAGGCTTACCCATCTTCCCTAAAAAGCCAAAAATTAGAGATTGAATGTGTATTATGGAGAACACTGAAAAAAGAATTCTTGCCTTAGAAAACAAATTCATATCATTTAAAGGGATGGTATAACGTATAAAAAGTATTCTCATTAGCTTACACACTCTGGGTTTCCCACTTAGTGCTTCCAAAATAAATCATCAAATAGTTAGAAAAAATTATGAAAAAATTCCTATGTTTTAGAGGAGTTGATAGAGCATATGAGGTAAAAGTAAGTTGCAATCAGGTCTATACTCCCAAATAGGAAGGAGGTCATGACTAAATGGATATAGAGATTATTGTATGGTAAGGAGTTCACGTGGGTGAAGTGGATTCATTCTCACTATTAGGATAATGAATTTTTTTTGGAACCTAGAGGAGAGGAGCTATGATTCTTGACCTCTAAAGAAGTTGCCTTCAATGAGTCCTGGTTATGGTCTAACAACTAGTTCCCAACCAGACAACTAAATCAAAAAAAGGGAACTAGGAGCAAATTCAATATCAACTCTAAGGTTCAATCTACAGTATTAAGCCAGAGTTGGGCGTATGATGAGTGAATAATGAACTTTCTAAAAGAAAATCTTCCTACTTACTCTCCCAGTCCAAAAAATTTAGACCATTCGGTATGGCTCCAACACCATTCAGACAAATACACTATGAGTCTTACTATTCAGACAAATACACTATGAGTCTTACTTAAAAGAGATTAGAGATAAATATCCTAGAGTTGAATGGGTCGAGTTATTATGGAGTAACTCACTAGTGACTAAAGCATTATTCATATGTTGGCTTGCAATTTTGGGAAGGCTATAGACCAAGACAGACTTCCCTCCAACTTAGGTCCCTTTTTGGTTCTATGTGAGATATAAATTGAATCATTGATCACATTTTTTTAAATGTTATTACTTAGTACAGTTGGGTGTAGAATTCAAAATTCAGCACATATTAGTACAATTGTGTCTAGAATTAAGCACATATTAATATACCATTGTGTTGAAACCAACTCAACCAACATAATGAAATGGGCAGGCAAGATGGGTGCATGGAATGCTTAAGAATCAAGCATTATTTGAATAGCTTTCCCATGTTACATATATATGCTTAGGAGGGAAAGAAATTACAAAATTTATAATCAGAAGGAAGTCACAAGCACGCCTTAACTACCAGATTAACACATTGGATAAAGGAGATATTAACAGCTAATAAACATGTGCTAAATATCTCTGATGGAAAGAAAAGCATCTGGGAAATCACACAATTAAATTGGAATATAGGCTGAATCAATCTAATCAAACATACACTCAGGATAGTACTAGAAGACATGCAGAAAGAATGGAGAAGAGGACAAATGCTTACCATGTAATGGACTCTCATGCTTCCATCCTCTACTGGAGGAGAAGAAAGCACCATCTTTAGCCTTGGTCATCTGCGATTGTGATTGTGTAACTCTCAATGCAATCCCTAGCTCTGTGACAAACCCAATATAATTTCTTTCTTCTAAGGGATTTGTTCTAATTGCCCACGATGTCATTTTGTGAGGGATGGAAACACACTCGGCCAATATAGCTAAGTATATACAGTTGATCAGTGTCTAATGTAACTATATGTTGTCTCACGATACTCTTATTTGAACGAAATTAATTTGCTTTCCAAAAAAAAGTTAGTGTTATCATAATATTATTGGATTCACTTAGAATAAAAATGTAAAAAGATAATTATATTCATTGGAAATTTTGGAATTTACAATATTTTGGTGTTAATAACTTTGATTAACAATATTATGTATAGATTGGCGTACTCATTGATTTATTTATTAGTTTATAATTTCTGAATAAAATTTTAAAATTTATAAACACTTAATTCATTTTCTCTTAGATGTCGTTTCGGACCAGTATTAAAGTTAATTGGTGTTCGTACATATTTATGCTTCTCTTTGACCACTATACCTTTCCAAAGAGTCAAAGATGGAAAAGGTTCCCAAAGAAGAGGAAGGAAGTCTATTCTTAGCTGCAGCGTAATTCGTAATCCAATCTTTTGTTTCCCAAATGGAGAACATCGTTTACTTTAATCATTCGATTTATCCTTCTGATTTCGAGCAGTTAGAGCAGGAATGAGGCTTTATAGTATATAAGTAATAGAAATTGGAAAAACTTCATGGTATGTAGTTATTTATTTTATTCCCTTCCAACCATTAATCTGTTTAAATCCCTCGTCAAGTGTAAGAACAGGCAAAATGGGATGAGATATCTGCATTTTCCATAGCCTGCAGTGGCCATAAAAAAGAAAAGGACTCAGAAACAACTTCTGTTAGCACGCAAAAGGCACAAGTGTCTCTATTTAATATCAAACCAGAAACAAAGTACTGATTCCATTGGAAACATACTCGGATCTACGCTAGTTACGGCCCCAGTTGCTTGAAAATCACAGTCGTAATCGTTCCTTCCCATGGCTTGATAACATGTAATCATAGCTAAAGCCGCATGTGTATTAGGTAGGAAACACTCGCCTCCATCTTGAACTGGTCCACAGTTCAATCCCATCCCACAGACATAATCAACATACTGTTACTGAACTGCAAGATACTCAGGGAAACACCATCACTGAGCACTCGGAACTGAGCAGATTTGCTAGGCATTATTTTCAAAGGCTTATGGGTAAGGTTGACAATGAGCAGCAAGGCTTCAATGTGACAGATGTGTTCGACGTGGCAATTAATCAGCAGTTAAATGATACTTTAACTTCCTCATTTGCTCCCCGGGAAGTTAAGGAAGTCCTTTTCAGCTTACATCCTTCAAAAGCACCAAGCCCAAATGGCTTTCTAGCTTTGTTTTTCCAGAAAACTTGGGAGGTTATATAGGGCAATTGTTCACTGAGGCAATCTTGGAATTCTTCTCATCTACTAGATTGTCGAAGGAAGTGAATCATGTAAGAAATATGGCCTAAATTTGTGGCCCAGATTTTTCGTAAGCCCAAATTAACTTGGTTTAAGGTTTTCTCAATTTAATGGTATGTTAAATTTTGATTGTTAATTTAGTACTTGATGGATGTACATGATTTAATGTCAACAAAGAAGTGCATATAAATTAATCTTCTCTTTACCCTAATTACGTACAGACAAAAAATAAATACAGAGCGTAAGTATTTGCGTATTGAGCTATCCATCAAACTACTGTACAGAAATAGGATTAAAAGATGATCGTTGAAAGCTTTCTCTCTACATCATGACGAATTTCACTCAAGATAAGTGATTTATTCACTTTATCTATGTGGTTATTATTATATTCAAGATCTGAATGGGCACGAATGATTTATGTATAATTTATGTCTTTGATGATTGAATAATCAAGAGCAGAAAAATTTACATGTGGTATCAGAGCCTAGGGTTTTGAATAGATAATAATTTTTAGATTATTAATTTGATAATTATTTTTTAATCACGATTGTTACGGTTAAGAAATTTCGAGAACTTAAACAGGATGTTTTTGTTTCTCGAGTTTGTGGTTCACGTTTCAATGCGGTTTCTTCCTTGTTTATAAACAAAAGACGTCATACGTATACATGAACGTCCTTCTATAGTCCTTCTATATGGATTACTATGAAAATAATGAAAAGTAAACGACGACGGTATGAAAAGGTTAGATATAGGGTTTTCAGTGGACACCCTTATGCAATAAACAATCAAAGGTTTGGCAGTAATGAGTGGGGCTCACGTTGCTTTTGTTTTTATTTATCTCTTTGTTTGTTGTTGCATTAACCATTTGATTACCTTGGATTTAGCATGAGATCGCAGGGTCACTGTGTGGCCATCTTTTGCTCATTTGTTAAATGCTTTGTATGTCATCTTTTCAATTATGGAAAATCACCGTGGATTGTTTCATCTTTCATAACTCCTGAAATTATGATTTTGAATAGAAAATTACAGTTTTGATCTATAAAGTTTTGATGATGGATGAATTGATTTTAAATTTTTGATTTCTTAAGTTTTGGTTATATTAGCGATATTTTGACCTATAATCAAAATTTTAATTTTAGTTTCATCTTATGATTATGATTATGATTATTATTTTATATATATGACATTATGATTAAAATTAATTTGTTAGTCACCAAAGTGACCAAATTAGTTTTGAATGTGTGGTCATATAATTTATGTATTTTATAAAATGCTATTATAAAAAATTTTATTAGTTGATAGAAATTAAGGATTTTACTCAAAGGTAAATCAACGTTCTATAACTAATAAATATGAAGGAGAAAATTGATATACTCTTGTCACATATGTATAATTATCCAAAGATGCTAGATGTATTTGATGAAGTTTATTTAATTTTCTTATAAAGTTTAAATATCATTCTAATGATGGTGATGATATGTATTGTTGAGTTTATCCAAAGGAAACCTGCAATCTATTTAAAGTATGTACTTCTATTCTGAATTTATTACTTAGTGAGCGTTTATATGTTTGCAGTTATTAGCCTTCACTCTCAAGTTTCTTCTGTTGCCTTGTTCACTGGTGTGAATTTATCTGAATGGAGTGAACAAGTCACTTTCCATTAGGTGCTTTGGATCTTGACTTGGCACTATTAGAGGATAAGTCTTATGACCTTAATGAGACTAGTACAGAGGCTGAAAAGGCATACTATAAGGCGTGGGCAAGGTCTAATAGGTTATGCTTGAACTTTATGCGAATGAAGATTGCCAATAACATTAAGTCTACTCTTCCTAACACTAAAAATCAGAATGCTAAAGATTTTCTTAAGCTTGTGGAAGATAAGTTCTGTTCTGCAGATAAGGTACTTGTAGGGACACTTATGGCTGAACTCATGACCATGAAGTTTGATGGGCCAAAGAGTATGCAACAACATGTCCTTGATATGACAAATATCGCAACAAGATTTAAGACACTAGGTATGGCTGTGGAAGACTCCTTCTTAGTGCAGTTTATCATGAACTCACTTCCTACTAAATATGGACCATTCCACATCAATTATAACACATTGAATGATAAGTGGAATATTGATGAATTGTATAGTAAGCTTATTCAGGAGGAAGTGAGATTAAAGAAACAAGGAGTTCATTCTATTAACCTAGTGGGTCAAAGATCTGGAAAGAAACTCAAACCAAAGGCCTAGAATTTTAAGAAGAAAGGACCTGCTAAAGTTCCACAGGTTGCTGATGGTAAAAGGAAGGGACAAAAGTTAGATAAATGCCAATTCTGCAAGAAAGAAGGACATTATCAGAAAGATTGTCTAAAACGTAAGACTTGGTTCGAAAAGAAAGGTATAAATTATGTTTCTGTATGCTTTGAATCAAACTTGCCTGAAGTTCCTTTTAATACTTAGTAGTTTGATTCTGGTACCGCTACTCATATTTCCAATATTATGCAGGGATTCCTTACAATCCAAACCATAAGCCCAACAAGCAACTTTCTGTTTATCAGGAACCGAATGAAGGCCCCAGTTGAAGGTGTAGGGACTTACAGGCTGACATTAAATATTGGGCATCACTTGGATCTAATGGACACTCTCTACATACCTTCAATTTCTAGAAATTTTATTTATGTTTCTAGACTTAATGCTAGTGGATATACCTTTAAAGGTGGACATGGTTGTTTCAATTTGTATAAGAATAATACCTTTATTGGTTATGGAATGCTTATAGATGGTTTATATAAATTGAAACTTGATGGTTTATATAAATTGAAACTTGATGATGTTTTTTCTGAATCCCTATTTATTGTTCATCATAATGTTGGAATGAAACATAGTTTAGCGAATGAACATTCTGCTTACTTGTGGCAGAAACATTTGGGTCATATATCCAAAGAAAGGTTAGACAGATTAGTAAAGAATGAGATTCTACTGAATCTAGATTTTACTAATCTTGGCTTATGTGTAGAATGCATTAAGGGTAAGCAAACTAAACATAGTAAGAAAGAAGCCATAAGAAGCAGTCAGCTTCTTGAAATAATACACACTCACATTTGCGAAACTTTTGACACTCCATCCTTTAATGGAGAAAAACACTTCATCATCTTTATAGATGATTTTTCATGGTATGGATATATCTATTTGCTGCATGAAAAATCTCAAGCTGTAAATACCTTTGAGGTGTTTGTAAAGGAGGTTGAGAGGCAATTAGATAGAAAAGTGAAAATTATAAGATCTAATAGAGGTGGTGAGTATTATGGAAAGTATGATGAATCTGGACAATGTCCTCGTCCGTTTGTTAAGTTCCTCGAAAATTATGGCATATGTGCACAGTACACTATGCCAGGCACACTGCAACAAAACAGTGTGGCAGAAAGGCGAAATAGAACATTAATGGATATGGTTAGGAGTATGATGAGTAATTCCTCATTACCTAAAAGTTTGTGGATGTATGCACTTAAAACTACTATGTATCTGTTAAACAGGGTTCCTAGTAAGGCAGTTCCTAAGACTCTTTTCGAGTTATGGACTGGAAGGAAACCTAGTTTAAGACACCTGCATGTTTGGGGTTGTCCAGCAGAAGCACGTATTTATAATCTACATGAAAGAAAATTGGATTCTCGAATAGTTAGTGATTACTTTATTGGTTACCCAGAGAAATCCAAAAGGGTACAGGTTTTACTGTCTGAACTATAGTTCTAGAATTGTTGAAACAGCCAATGCCAAATTTTTAGAGAATGGTGAAGTTAGTGGAGTGCTGAAAATCAAGTTATGGATATTAATGAAATAAGGGTTGATGTTCCATTACCTATAGATGTTCTTAAACCCACAAGTATAACAAATGTTGTTCCTGCTTTGGAAGATAAAAATAATCAAGAACAACATTTGGATAATGAAGAAGCACCCCATGAAGAACCTAACTTACCACCAACTCATGCAAATAAACCGGTTGGTATAGCTTTAAATAAACCTGTAAAGGTTAGAAGGTCGGCTATTTCTGATGATTATGTGGTTTATTTGCAAGAGTCGGATTATGATTGTGGCATTGATAATGATCTTGTTTCTTTTTCACAAGCCATAGGTAGTGATAAGTCTGAAAGATGGATTGATGCTATGAAATAAGAGTTGAAATCAATGGCTCAAAACAATGTCTAGGATCTTGTAGACTTGCTAGAAGGTTCCAAATGAGTTGGTTGTAAGTGGGTCTTTAAGACCAAATGCGACTCAAATGACAATGTTGAAAGATATAAAGCTAGACTTGTTGCCAAAGATTACACTCAGAAAGATGGTATTAATTATAAGGAGACTTTTTCACCTGTCTCAAAGAAAGATTCGTTGAGAATAATTTTAGCATTAGTGTCTCAATTTGATTTAGAGCTACATCAGATGGATGTGAAAACAGCCTTTCTGAATGGGGACCTTGAGGAGGAAGTTTACATGGATCAACCTGAAGGTTTTTCCAATAAAGGTAAAGAAAGTATGGTGTGTAAATTGAAGAAGTCAATATATGGACTTAAACAAGCTTCCAGGCAATGGTATATTAAGTTCAATAATACCATTACTTCTTTCGGTTTTGAGGAAATCACTATTGATTGATGTATTTACCGGAAGATCAGTGGGAGTAAGTTTATATTTCTGGTTCTGTATGTTGATGACATTTTGCTTGCTGTTAATGACTTGGGTTTGTTGCATAAGACTAACGAATTTCTTTCTAAGAATTTTGAAATGAAAGATATGAGAGAGGCATCCTATGTGATTGGAATTTCAATATTCCGTAAGAGATCAGAAGGTTAATTAGGATTGTCTCAGAAAGCCTATATTGAGAAAATTCTTGAGAAATTTAACATGAGCAAGTGCTCAGTAGGTGTAGTCCCTATCCAAAAGGGAGATAAGTTTAGTCTTATGCAATGTCCAAAGAATGATGTGGAACGTAAAGAAATGGAAACAATTCCATA
>JAOQMM010000006.1:10834458-10845735 GCA_027563515.1 Erythroxylum platyclados
CAATATAAGGTATTAGATCTTATTTACGTCCAGTTGGTATTTAATTAAAATTAATTGTAGTTGTAAATAAAGTTTAAATGAAATTAAAATATTTTTCAATTAAATTACTAAAAGATCCAAACTTTATTATAAATAAGTTCAGACTCTTTATACCACTTATAGAGTTTTTCTCAATATATTTATGTGAATATCGTTAGAAGTCAAATATGTACATGACCTTGGTAGTCAAAATGAACCAATTTAAAAAAAAAACAACTTAGAATAAACAACAAGAAAATAATCAAGTTATTTAATAAGGTTAATAAGGTTTTACGTTTGTGTTTATCATGTTTATGCATTTAATTATATTATATAATTTGAGTGATCTTGTCTTTTAAGAGATCAAATTTGTACATGCTGAATATTCCTATCTTAATTTTCCAAGAGTCTAATCACAGGAATTGAATTAACACAACTCAAAAGCTACGTGATGCATAGTTGAGTTACAAAGTAACTTAGATTTCGGAGAGGCAATTAAGTGTCGCTGGTCCTGGCAAGAAATTGAAGAAAACAACAACAAAGGTACTACATACATACCCAAGTAAGATTGCTACATTTTTTTCGCTAAAAAATCCTGACAGCGTTAACAGGTATAAAACAGTGAACATGTTTTTATCAGAAAGCTGGACAGCCATCGATGATGACGCCTTGGGCTGTAGGACAACTAGCCAAATCACATCCCTCTGACCCACTACCCCACCAAGTGATGCCAATTTTCCAATATCCCAAACAGAAGAAAATCAGTATTGTCATGAAGGCCGTGCCAGCGTCAAGACCACCAGAGAGGACATAGTTGTATCGTTTCCACCATTCGGTTCGATACTTGAAAAGTACATATCCCGAAATGAACCCAACAATGATCCAACTAGTAAAGTTCACTGCAGAAGCTGGTGGCATCATTGCTGTAGAACCCAACAGTACAGGCATGTGCACGAGACCAATCCACTTCGCTCTGGGAAATGCCTTGTGAGCAATCCACACTAAGAACGGAGCTGTAGCACCTCCTAGAAAGAACCAGTTAACTTTCCCATATTCACCGAGGTCTCCAAAGATTCTACGTGGCCCGACTAAGCCCCATATGACAGAGGCGTCGAAGAACACTCTGTCCATTGGACACCTCCACGGGCTGTCTGAGCTCAGACTGTGTGTGTCACAAAGATTTGGAATGGTTGCCATCATCATCCACGCAGTTAATTGGTATATCAGCACTGCCACAAGTGTTCCTACCACCTGCAGAAAAACCATCACATTTATATGTTTAATTTACATAAGGTTAGTTCCAATTTCAATAAAAATTAAGCGTAACCATAAACTTACCTGTGCCACGAACATCGATCTAGGTGGAATCTTCATGTAGTGGCCAAGTTTGAAGTCTGACACAAAGGTTAGAGCTTGAGCCATACTGATGTATCCGTAAACCTTGAAGCACATGTTGGCAACAGGGCGCTCTGGGTATGTGTACCCAATTATGTACTCTGTAATGATGTTCAAACCCGGTTGCTGGGTACCCAAAGTGAACCTCGAGTATGAATCTCAGGATTTCAAGTTTTACAGTGTACTACAAGGTAAATTGAAGTTTTCAGATCATTATACCTGATTTGTTGTGGCAGAAATAACACCAATTGGAAGGGTGAAAAATAAGGCAATTGCGCAAGCCAATAGAACGCCCCACCAAGGTAATTGGAGTGTATGATTATAATATTCGCAAGCAAAGATAATTACAGCAATATTTGCGACCAGAATTATTAGAAACCACCAGGTAGGTACTGTTTTATACTTCTGCATAAGCCTTGTATGTATATCAATCTTTCTTCTTCCTCCAAAGGCTCTTCTGCTTTGGTTCCAAAGATCCCTGGAGTTGTCAAAGACAATGAATCCACTCATCCGGAAAAGGATAATCTTTTAGGGTCATTTAACATTTCAATATGTTGTTTATCTTCTTCTGTATCTTTCGTTATCAGGAACATTGATCTTTAAGCAATTAAGGTCCTCGGAACTTACCTTCCATTAAATAGTAGGACGTGCATAAATGTAGCTGACAGAGTAGCAAATCCTAGACCATATGTCATAGCAAAGAAAGTGCTGAGATGCACTGGCCCATTCTGCGCATAGGCATTCCTGTCAAGACGAAACCTGGAATCGACAATGCTTTCGATATCATATATTGAGCCATTTCCTAAGAAGAGCTCACTGGAATATATTGGGAAGGTCTTGGCTGAGTAGACATCGAACCAATAACAGATGGGTGTCATCACATACATGACAAGTACGAATCCAACTGCAACATTGGCAGTGGCAAACCATGGACTAGCGAGTGGACTACCAAGGTAGGATGAAATTGTAGACCAGTCGAAGCCCATAGAGCCAATGCCAAGGCCTTGTAAGCCTGAGCCAAGTTGGTGAAGTAAAACGGAGTTGGGAGACAGCCAACACACCCATGAGAAAGTTGTTAACAAGGTAAAGAGATAGCCAGGAAGAACATAGTACGCAAAACTGCAGATGAGGACTAGGAGGAAGAACTGGGTTCGAGTCAGTCCACCCTTTGATCTTTTCTCTTTTTCATGCAGAGCTCTGCAGCAATGTTGATTGTTCAATTAATAGAGGAATAGAAAACTTTTGAATACAAAAACACATAGGATTGCAATATATATGTCTACCTAAACAGCGAGACTTGTACAAGATTAGAAGGCCACCACATCTCCCCAGGTTCTACCAAATATCTCCTGAAAATGCCAGCCCAACCAAATCCCAGTACCTACAATGAGATAACAAAGTTGAAGTCCGTGCATAAATTGACGTAGTTGCAATATCCTCAGCTATTTTATACGATTATGTGAATAACCAACCAGTCACAATCATCTATATCCTGGTAACAACTTGGTAATGTCTCGGATTTAGAGCATGGTTCTCTGGTTGAAACACATGAACTCACCAGAAAAATTTGGCACTTGAGAAGTCATAGCATAACTATTCAAATTAAAGTCTCTAAGGCTAGTCCCCATAAATTTAATCAAGAACATAAGTGAAATAAACTGATAACTAGTCCTAGCAAAACAATCAGCAGCTCTATTAACTCCCATGTGACGAGCACAACAAGATTCATATTTTTAATTATCTCAGTGATTGTTTTCTGAAAATATAAAGTTAGGTCTAAGGCATAGCTTCAATGCTAAGCAAAGCTCAATCCCCTATGAGGTGTATGCAGCTGCATATATCTGTTCCCACAAACAAACAATGCTACACTTGTCCACATTTTAAAGTAAATAATCAGGTAGATTAATTTAAAAAATGGTTTGTTTCAGTAAGAATTTTGGATAGGATAGCACTTCCCATGTCATGTTCTAAAATGTTAAATTAGAAATAAATAGAAAATAAACAATCCCAACTTATCACATCTCTAGCTAGCTATTTGATTTTTAACAAATTAATAGTAACCTGAACTACATTGAGTCTTGCGCATTTCTAGATGATTTTATAAAACACAAAATTGGTCCGTGATGTTAACAAGAATTTTAGGTAGAGCTTGACCAGAAGACAATACATATCTATCCGTACATAAGTCTTTGTGTATATAATTTATTGAAACTTAAACCTATCCAGCGATAGCTCAAATATTAGCAAGGACGAAACTGCGTCAATTTAAAACCAAAAGAATATAGCAATATTTTACAGGAAGGTTAAAGTCGCAAGATTGAAGAAAACTAAAAACATTTAGACAAAAACTATGAAATGAAATTAGATTGAATCAAAAACCTGAGTAGTAATCATGACCAAGAGAGCTGGAAGAAAATCAAGTTTCCTCTTGTAAATCAGCTTAACCGCACTGAGAATATGAGTAGCGTACACAGTTCCGGCACCAGAATTCGCAAAGATAGTGATCAAAACGTGCTCTTTGATATTGAAAGGTCCTGGGTTCATCGTGAACTCCCAGTTTGTTCCCTCAAAGAACTTTCGGGTGGGCAGTGTTCTTGCCATTAAATGACCGAGAGGCACAACAGCAATCTGTGCGGAGATAGAAGATATGGACAACGGTTGTGTTCTATACCAGAAGAACTGGTTTGCAAAGGATAGAAGGACACATGAAGCAAGACCCAGAACCCACATTCTAAATGTCATAACTGGTAACGAGGGATCGTCAGTTTTTGGCACTGTTATCTCTACTTGCTTGATTGGACACTCTTCTTCAACCTTCTGATCAACTTGCATGGATTCAAACTGTTGAAGCAAACCATCCATGGCTTTTAGAAGATATTTTATGCTCTTTTTGCTCTGACTAGCTCCTATATATGCATGCAAGCAAGCTAACGTTCGTACAGTCCTATAACATAGATCCCTCAACCACACATCTTCAAGAGAAGACCATATCTTACCAGGTGAACTATATAAAAGACACGGAGACAGATGGGCGTAGCTGGGTGAGCGTAGGGATATGGTAATGAAAGCGATGACATATGGGATTCTATTCCTGTCAGATTCAAGTTGCCTTCGCAAGTGCAAAAGAAAAGAAATATGAGACCCTTAAACCATAGAAAATTCCAGCTCCATGTGAACTGTTCTTGTTTCGTTTTATTCGTATTCTATAATTTTTTTGGGTGTTTACTAGGCGTTTTATAGATAGCCCCATCTAGACGAGTTCATCTGTCCACTCTCCAAAACTGAAAGTAAAAAACACGAAATATTTTCCTTCATTTCAGGACATGCATGGACTAGTAGTATTCAGACTTTGTTTTTTTTTTTTTTTCTGGTTTTCTTGGTTTTGACGATATTCTTTAAATGACTCGCAAAGAACGAGGGAGAGAAATACCTTCAGAGACTCTCCCACATTCTTTTAATGAAATCAATAACACTACGGGCAAAATGTACACTTGAACCAGAGTTGTTTTAAATTAAAGAAAGTATCTTAAACTTAAGGATTAACCTGGACCCCTTTTTTACCAAATATTGGATGTTTATATGGCTTTTGTGATTATGATATTCTGGGTTGCGGTTTCTTATCAAAAGAATAAAACATACGTACATGCATTTTAATGAGAAAATTGAAACCTTTGCATTGTTGTCTGAAAATATCTTTGCGTATGCCTTCAGTACATGAGTGAACAATTATTAGCATTTACGACTGAAAAGAGCACTTGGAATCCCATGTTACCGAAACTTAAAATCTATAACCCAAAAAAAGATTTCACATTTACTTTTACATGGTTACATGACTTTGTTACCATAATTAAGAGGAACCGCGCTAGAGATTCATCGATAATATATTTAGATTCCGATGAATAGTAAGATGAAGGAAAGTTCAATGTACATGGACGGAGATAGGCATGTCCCATACTGAGGCTTATAAGAATAAAATTTTGTCTCAATTCGAGGCTTCTAAGACTTGCAAATATATTGAAGGGAAATCTTTACGCCTTTTTACGCATCAATACATGGCATAGGGACAGAGTCGTCTTGATCAATCTTTAGTCAACCGTCAGAAAATTGCCAAAATTGTTGATTATTATATAATTTATCTGAGGTAGCAGGGGAGAAATCGAAGACCAAGTGTGTAGCTGATGGAGGAGATAGGAAGTGACTGGCAAGTGGGTGTAGGCTGTACTCTGAAGGGGTCCACTTCCACTTTGAGTGGATGGAGACCAAGGCATGTGTTTAGTCACAATCCAAGCTTAGGTAGACCCCGCGCGCCAAGTGTTCAACCTACCACCACCACTCACCGTCTAGATCCAGGGGTACCGGAAACCGATTTCTTACATCTTTAGTCTTCGTGACTTGAGCGTTACCCAATTATTGTGTCATTATAAATTAACAAGAAATTGCTCTATTAATGCTATTGCAAGTTTTAAATCTATTTAGTAGGTTCCAAGATCATAATAGAACATAAATTTATGGACTCACTCTCTCTCTATATATGTATGTATATATATATAGAGCACCCAGGCTCATTAGTTCTCTGACCAAATGCTAGGATTTGCTAACTTGAAAATAATAGCATTTTTAAGTTTTAGGAGCAACTCACCCAACCCCACATTCAGTAATGGGCTTGCTCCACAAATTGCAAGCAATTTCCCCTAATGATTTATACGAGTATTGCGTAAGATAAAAGAGTTCATAACGTCACTTCAGCAATAATGTCGCTAGGCTGAGGACTTTAAAAATTCCAATTGGAACAGAAGAATTTCAAGTAAAACAAATTACGACAGCTAGCTGTCCTGATTCGGAGATTGAAATCCACTCGCATCGAGTACAAGAAATTATTGATTTGAAAATATCTCCATTGCCATTTGGCACAACCTTTTTTAAGTCTTGAAACCTTTTATAACCTTTTGAAGATGTCGATCGCTGAATAGTAATTAGTAAAGAAATCCAAAAGAATGAATGAAAAAGCACACCAAGTACAACCATGTTTCTTTATAAATTTGGGTGCATAGTGTCTTCAAAGCTGAAATAGGATAATTTCTTAACCCCAAATATCAGTATAAAGTTCCAAAACGAAAAGATAAGGCTCCTAAAGATGTGCGTGTAAAGAACTCCACAGTGTTAAGAAAAATAAGGAATGCATTACACATGATGAAAGCCAAGTCAAAGTTAATCATATGCTATCATTAGATTAGTTGAATATTCTGAACAAATCTTTCCTTATCATATATGATCCTCATCTAGTTTCATAAACCACGTTGTAGTTAGGAAACCTTGTAGAGTGATCGGTTGTAACTTTCTACTATATTCTAGATATGTTTCTTACTTATGTAAATATAAGTTGATGGAGATCATACTTAAGGTTGATCATTCAAGAATTCCTAAAATAACTCTCACTTTTATGGTATCAGACCATTACACTTGACATCATTCCTAGGCATTGCTCGCCACCTTGTTGTCCAACTCAAACACAATCGCATCAATCTCCATCAAAACTCACAAAAGAGAACTAACGACCTTTGATTTGGGTGACGTCATAGTAGAAGGAGCAACTACTCCAGCAAAATACCTCACCGAAGCAACGGGAACTCACGCAACTACTATTAATCCTGCTTACATAGTGTGGATAAAAAAAGACAGTCTTAACATATGTTTGGATGAAGGGAGCCATAACAGAAAAGATGCTCCCTTTGGTGGGAAGATTAGAGACTTCTCGTCAAGTATAGGCCAAGCTTGAGACAACCTTTAAGTCTCAAAATAGGGCTAGAGTCACGCGTCTTCATAAAACGCTGACTACTCTCCAATAAGAAAACATGATCATCATGGACTCTGTCCAAAAGAAAACTGAATGTGCAGATAGATTGACTGCAACTGGAACAACTGTCTTTGAACAGGAACTGATACAACACATCATGGATGGCCTGAACTCAAGGTATAGTACCTTTAGATCAACTTTTAATGTCCATGCCCTCGATGATTCTTTCACTATGGATGATTTGCTTGGTATCCTTCTCGATGAAGAGGAGCGTCAGAATGCTGAAGAGCCCCAAGTTGTTCATAATGCTTATGCTGCTAATATCTATCATGGAGGTGGAAATAGGTAGAACAAGAATTATAATCAGAATTATGGCTATTTTAATGATCAAAGCCATCGCAAAAATCAGCAGTACCAGAGTCAGAACAATAAGTCTAAAGGCAGTGACAATTACAACATTAACAAAGGCAAGGGCAAAGGTGCTTTAGTGTGTTATATATGTGACAAAAAAGGCCATGAAGCTAAAGATTGCTATCATTGGTATGACCATTCTTATTCTGCTGAGAATCCTCGCAAGATTGTCGCTATGATTGCATCTCTTACCAGCCCAAGGGATGAGCAAAATTGGCTCATTGATTCCAGCACGTCAACACATCATGTAATGTTATGGGAGCATTACAATATGCCACCAGTACTAGGCCGGAGTTAGCATATTTGGTAAATTGTGTGTGCCAATTTTTAAATTCTCCTACTATTTGTCATCGGAAAGCAGTGAAAAGAATTCTTGGGTACCTAAAAGGCACTATTTATCATGGCTTATATATTCTTAAATCCAACAACTACTCTCTGGTGGTATATTCAAATGCCGACTGGACTAAAGACCTGATAATTATCGGCCCACTCGTGGCTACTGTGTATTTTTTACTGGAAGTCTTCTTAGTCAGTTCTCAAAGAAACAGCATGTGGTGGCAAAATCATCAGCAGAGGTTGAAAATCGGGCTTTAGCTGCAGCTATTGTCGAGATTGTTTGGATACAACAATTATTACAAGAACTTGGTGTTTGCCTTTCTAGACCTCCCTTACTTCTTTGTGACAATATCTCTCCCACATACATGATTGCTAATCCCGTGTTCCATACCCACTCGAAACACATAAAGGTTGATTTTTACCTTGTTCATGAAAAATTAGGGAGGGGTAATCTAACTGTTTGGTATGTTCTTATTGATGATCAAGTTGCTGATGCATTAACTAAGGGTCTACTGTCCAGTCGTTTCGCTTGTCATCGGTACAAGCTCAATGTTCGTGCTCTCCTGTTAAGCTGGTGAAGAGGTGTTAAGGAAATTAAGGAGTGCAATACACGTGATAAAAGTCAAGTCAAAGTTATTCATATGCCATCATCAGATTAGCTGAATATTCTGAACAAATCTTACCTTATCATATATGATCCTCATCCTAGTTCGTTAAACCACAAAGTTGTTGTAGATGGGAAACCTTGGAGAGTTAGTTGTAACTTTCTACCATATTGTAGATATGTTTGTTACTAAAGTAAATATAAATTGATGGAGATCACTCAAGGTTGATCATCCAAGAATTCCCAAAATAACTCTCACTTTTAGTTCCCTATTTCCTTGTCACAATTATTTAGAAGGAAAACAAAAAAAATTAAAATCTAATACCAAAGATCCATGTAGAAAAGAAAAAAAGTTTAACAATCATTAAATAGTTATTATAGATAATAAAAATTATTTTAATAAAATAAAATTTCTTATTTAATAATAATAAATAATAATAATATAACTATAAATATAATTTAATATAAAAATATTGCCCTATTGCTAGACCTTACGTTTTCTAAAAAGTATAATAGATTGAAAGCCGTAAACTTTTTAACTTTTCAAAGTCTAGACATCCATTCACTCCCTTTTATTGTTTTATAAGTGTTAACCTACCTTCATAATAAAATATAATTAAAATTATGCTTGATTTTCTTGCACAGACAATTTTTTTAAATTGGTAAAGTCGTATGCATACATTCTAACGACATAATCCATTTCTTCTAACCCAGTAAAAAATGAGGACTAATTAATATTGAGAGAGTTAAAAGTAAAGCCTTCTTTCCTCTAAATAGAAGTCTATCCAATCACTACACCAAAGTTCTTAGACTTTTTGTTACAAAACTGTGTATATTAATTTTTGTCCTGCGAAAAGATGGTCAGAGTATCTGATTTTGATGACTAAATGTCTAACGAAAAGTCAACTCCTTATAAGAT
This sequence comes from Erythroxylum platyclados, assembly GCA_027563515.1. NCBI lineage: Eukaryota > Viridiplantae > Streptophyta > Magnoliopsida > Malpighiales > Erythroxylaceae > Erythroxylum > Erythroxylum platyclados. The sequence goes on from JAOQMM010000006.1 coordinate 10,843,936, forward strand.
AAGATAAGAAGATGAGACACAGCGAATGATGGGGAAGTAAGGAGATGATAATTATTCGCATGATATGCTAGCCATTGATTATTATCAGTTGAACGTTCAAGTTATCATCTGCGGAAATTCATAAGTACGTGTGACAGTGTTTTTAATTTGTAAATCAACAATTAAACTTATAACAGTGTTTCTCGATTATATTAATGTTTTAATTTTAATTTAAAATAATTTATGAACAACATATAAATTTATAATTATAATCTCATCTTAATTTTATTTATAAAATATATTTATTTAAACAAATATATATATATATATATATATATATATCAACAAATTTAGGTCAAATTTTTTAAACATTTTGGGTTTCGTCTCCTTCACTCTTTATCAATTTTGGTAACAATCTTCCTTTAAATGCTATCACTTCCTACATTGGACATCTATGGGTCCAGTAATCACTTCGTCTGATTTAAATGCTTTAGTCTTTCAAATATTCAGTACTACTGCAATCTTTATGCATTTTATAATCTTTGGCTCATTCCTTCCTAAATTTATTCCTCCTCTATTTTTTCTTTTATAAAACGCAAACTAGAGTCCTCAGCTTCTAAAACAATTATAAAAGACAGAATAACTGTTTAAAACAATAGACGACGAGATTCCTCTTGTTGTTGAACGATCTCTGAATTGATTAAAGGATGGACAGAGTTCTGAACATCTCTTATACTGATATTTTGACTCACCAAAATGTAAGTATTGGATGCGAAGCGTACATTTTTATCATAATATAATCAAGTACAGTGCCAGTAAAAGCTCAAGAGTATGCCATTCATATTATTACATTAAGGTGATGCTGATTAAATGAAACAAAATATATATGTAATACCCCAACTTATACCCTAGTAGGGATATCTCTTATCCATGAAAGTATTTTGAAATGGGTGTTAACAATTAGGAAAGTGAGTGTTAATTTGAGACACATTTAGTATTAATGGAAACTTTGGTGTTAGTTCCTTTGGACAGATAGGTATTTTAGCCATATCTTGGCCTGAAGGCATTCGAATAGTATGATCTTAGGCTCGTTGGAAACTATACACGTAGGGCTAGAATTGTTATGAAGGATGTGAAGTTGAATTCTGTCCTATAGGGTTTCGAATTTGGGCTTGTAATTGACTCTGGATTTTCTGTCCCTATTTCTGGACAGTCTGTGGTTTGAGAGATATAACTTTTTAAGTACTCAACCATATTGAGTAATCTTGGTAGAATTAGAACCCTGAGACATAGATAAATATTTTGTATGAAGGGCTTATGGCTTATAAATGGCAGTAACTGTGTCTAGATTGTGAAGCAAGTCAGTCTTGAAATGTTGTCCCTGTTGTGACCAGCCCATAGTATTTTGGATATACCACTCATAATACTACACCAAATTATATCAAATTTGTGGCATGTGAAAGCTAAGACATGTAGGAACAAATGTTTAGAAGAGAATATTTCCTAAAAACTCAGTTTCTATGTCCAAATAGCGTGACAAGATCAGGTTAGTAGAAACCAATAGGATGGAGCCATTTGTCTTAGTCCACACCATATCTCCTAAGAAAACAAACCAACGTTGTTTTAATTTGCTTAAACTGGTTTAAATCCCTAAGACATTGCAGAACTAGATAAGAGAGAGTGAGAAGCTCGTGAAGGGTGAGAGAAGAAGGAGAAAGAGGAGATTTTGGTGATTTATGTCGGAAACTTTGTGAGGAAAGTTGTGAACGGAAAGAAAAGGTAAGTGATTTATGGTTTGGTTGAGTTTTGCTTCACTTTCTC
>JAOQMM010000006.1:10845835-10863810 GCA_027563515.1 Erythroxylum platyclados
CTCAAATGCATGTTCTAACCCACAAAACACTTAAGAACACAAATATGTACTAACTAACACAATTCTATCCTAAACACGCACTAAACATTCAAATTAACAACTAAATACAAACCAAAATACCCACAAAAACATAATGCAATCTACACCTATCATTAGGAGTTAAGATTAAAAACATTAAGGAGTCTATGAACAAAATGAGTGCAACCAAAGCATCTATGAGCAATCAATATCAAGAAGAAATTGACGAAGAAGTTGAAACTTCCAACCACACTTATGGATAAGGTAAAAAGTTTAATGGAAATTTGGGATTTATTAATTTGAAAATTCCTAAATTCATGGCAAATTTGATCCTGAAGCTTACATAAATTGGGAATTGAAAGTAAAAAGGATTTTTGACGTCCATAATTTTTCTGAAGAAAAGAAAGTTAAGCTAGCTATTGTTGAATTCCAAAATTATGTCGTTATTTGGTGGAGTAACCTTGTGCGTGAATGTAAAAGGAATGAGGAACCCTTCATTTCGTCTTGGCATGAACTAACTGGCATAATGAGGAAGAAATATGTTCTAAATGCTTATTTTCATGAATTGTATAACAAGGTACATGATTATTAAAGCAAGACAGTTAAACTGTAGCTAAATACTTTTAAGAGTTTGAGGCACTGAAAATCAAAGCTGGCACTAAAGATGATGAATCGACTGCTTTAGCTCGTTTTCTTAGAGGGTTAAATCGACTAATTCACCAGAGAGTTGAGATGCAAAGTTATATTGATATGGATAATTTGTTAGAGGAAGCTATGACTGCTGAGAGACATATAAAGGAGAATGCTTCTACTTCTTCTTTTAATGTAAAGGCTCGACCTAACAATAAACATTAACAACAAAATAAATAGGGAAACAATAGGGCTAAGAGGAACCCGCCCAACCCCCGTGCCAATAAAAACATATCCTTTAAACCTTCTGAGTCTAAGGCTAGTTCTTCAAACTTGGGTCAAAATTGAAATCACATGCTTTAAGTGTCTAGGTAAGGGTCATAAAACATCACAATGTCCTAACCAAACGTTGTATATGTTATTGGAGGATGGGACTTACATTAGTGATCATGAGTGTGATGATATGCCTGAATTGACTCAAAGTGACGAGGAAGAAGGTGTTGAGGGGGGTGACTGCTGATGAATTCGAAGCTGAGGAGGTTCTAATGAAGTATTGGTGGTAGCCCAAGTCTTGGATACACAAATCTTACCTGAGCCAAGTGATGAGAAACATACTAACATCTTCCATATGAGATGTTTAGTTAAGAATAAGGTATGCCTTGTGATTATTGATAGAGGTAGTTGTACTAACTGTGTTAGTGTGCATCTTATTGCTAGATTATCACTACCTACTATGCAGCAGCATCATCTATACAAGTTGCAATGGTTAGATAATAGAGGTGAGGTAAAGGTAAAACATCAAGCACTTATTCATTTGTCTATTGGGAAGTATCAAGATAAGATGCTTTGTGATGTTATACCTACGAGTGCATGTCACATATTGTTGGGGCATCCATGGGAGTCTGATAGGTGTACGAATAAAGATGGATATACTAACAAGTACTCTTTTGTAATGGATGGTAGGACATGTACTTTGAAACCCCTTTCCCCTAAAGAGGTTGTAGGCGCACAAATCAAATTGAGAGAAGCAAGAGAGAAAAGACAAGGTGAGCCACAAAAGTCAAGTGAGGGGAGAGAAGAAAAGGAAGCACTAGTTAAGTGAAAGAGTGAAAAGCCAAAAGCTGGTGAGAAAAAAGGCAACTTTTATGCAAGTGTGAGAGATGTGGATAGGGCTATTTCTGCTCATACGCCTTTTGTGCTTATAATTTATAAAGAAAACTACTTTGTTACTAACGAACTACCCAGTGATTTACCCATTGAGGTTTAAATTATTTTGCAAGATTACAAGGACATCTTCCCTGAGGAGATGCCAAAAGGGCTTCCACCCCTTCAAGGAATCAAGCACCAAATTGATTTCCTACCTGGTTCAAGCATTCCTAACCAACCAGCATATCGAGCCAACCTTGAGGAGACAAAAGAGCTGTAACCTCAAGTTGATGAACTCCTTGACAAAGGTTTGGTTAAAAAGTCGTTAAGTCTATATGTCGTGACTATCATACTTGTACCTAAGAAAGATGGAACTTGGAGAATGTGTGTTGATTGTCATGTTGTTAAAAAAATAACTATTAAATATCGACACCCGATTCCTAGGCTTGATGATAGACTAGAAGACTTGTACAGTGCTTACATATTTTCAAAAATTGATTTTAACAAGTGGTTATCATCAAATTCGCATGAAAGACGATGATGAGTGGAAAACAACATTTAAAACCAAATTTGGACTTTATGAATGGATGGTTATGCTCTTTGGTTTGATTAATCCTCCTTCAACTTTCATAAGATTAATGAACCGGGTGGTTATACCTTTTATAGGCAAATTTGTAGTGGTTTATTTCGATGATATTTTGGTGTATAGTAAAGATGTAGGTTCGCATGCTAAATATCTTGAGCAAGTCCTTTCCCCTCTACATGCACAAAAAGTTTATGCCAAATTGAAGAAATGTACTTTCTGTGTTCCTGAAGTCATATTTCTTAGGTTTGTTGTGAGTAAAGATGGTATCAAAGTTGATGAGGCTAAGGTTAAAGCCATTGTCGAATGGGCTACACCTAACTTTATTACTGAAGTGAGATCCTTTTATGGTTTGGTTAGGTTTTATCCCAAGTTGGTCAAGGATTTCTTAACTAAGGCAACCCCACTAAATGTGCTGGTAAAGAAGAACATGAAGTTTGAATGGGGAGAAGCAAAATAACTCGCATTCGAGCCCTTGAAAAAGGATTTGACAACTGCACCGGTATTATCCTTAACTAACTTTGAGCAAACTTTTGGAATTGAATATGATGCTTCTGGCATAGGTATTGGTGCTATGCTAATGCAAGGAGGTAAGTCTATAGCATATTTTTCTGAAAAGTTGAATGGTGCATGTTTGAACTATCCAACTTATGATAAAGAACTTTATGTTGTCATTAGGGCTTTAGAAACCTGGCAACACTATTTAATGCCTAAAGAGTTTGTCATCTATACTGATCTTGAATCTCTTAAATATTTACATGTTCAAAACAAGCTCAATAAATGATATGTCAAGTGAAGTGTTTTTCTTGAATTTTTTCTTTGTGTCATTAAGTACAAAAAGGGTAAAGAAAATGTTGTTGCTGATGCATTGTCACATAGGCATGGGTTGCTTGTTACTTTGGACACTAAGTTATTAGGATTTGAATACGTGAAAGATTTGTATGAACATGATCTTGATTTCTCAAGTGTCTATGTTGTATGTGAGTCCGGTGCAGTTAATAAATTCTATAGACATAATGGTTTTTTGTTTAAAGGGAACAAATTTTGTGTGCCTAATTGCTCCATGCATGAACTATTGGTATGTGAAGCTCATAGTGGTGGTCTTATGGGTCATTTTGGTATTCTTAAAACTCTTAATGTGTTGCAAGAACATTTTCATTAGCCTAATATGAAAAAGGATGTTGAAAGAATTTGTGAAAGGTGCATTGAGTGCAAAATGGCTAAATCAACATCTAAACCACATGGACTATACACACCACTTCGCATTCCCTCATTCCCTAGGGTTGATATTTTTATGGATTTTGTGTTAGGATTACCAAGATCTCAATGAGGGAACGATTCTGTATTTGTTGTAGTTGATTGTTTTTCCAAAATGGCACATTTCATTGCTTAAAGGAAAACTGATAATGATGTGCATATAGTTGATTTATTCTTTGGAGAAATTGTTAGGTTGCATGGGATTCCTCGAAGCGTTGTGTTTTATAGAGATTTAAAATTTTTAAGCTACTTTTGGAAAACTCTTTGGGCAAAACTAGGAACTAAATTATCGTTTTCTGCTACTGCTCATCCCCAAATTGATGGTCAAATTGAAGTCATAAATAGGACATTTGGTACACTGTTATGTGCCATAATCAAATAGAATTTGAAAAGTTGGGAGTCTTGTTTACCTATAGCTAAATTTGCTTATAATCGTACAATTCACACATCTACCAACTATTCTCCATTCGAAGTTGTTTATGGTTTCAATCCACTAACCACTTTGGACTTGTCTCCATTACCTGTTTCTGAGTTCTTAAATATAGATGGAGCCAAGAAAGTTGAACTTGTCCAAAAGTTGCATGCCAAAGTGTGTAAAAACATAGAGCGTTAAACGCCTACAAGGGAAGAAAAGAGTTTATTTTTCAGCCTAGAGATTGGGTCTGGGTTCATATGCACAAAGAAAGATTTCATAGTTCTCGGAGAACAAAGCTCCATCCTAAGGGTGATGGCCCTTTTCAAATTGTGGCTAGGCTTAACAATAACACCTACAAACTTGATCTTCCCGGTGACTATGGTGTTAGTGCAACTTTTAACATATTTGATCTTTCTCCCTTTGAATTTAATGCACATCTATTAGATTCGAGGACAAATCCTTCTGAGGAAGGGGGCAATGATATAGATCAAAAGGCTAGTGACATGGCATCTCAAGTTGGGGTCAATGGTTTGAGTGCTCCAGATAAGAGTTTGAGGTCTTCAACTCAAATTCCACCGTCAACTTTCATAAGAGATCCACTTATCGATATTGTTGGCCTATGACAAGGGCTAGGACCAAAAAGGATGCAAGGAGCTTTGAATAATTTAATTAAAGAAGCCCATTCTCAAGCCCAAGTCTAAGTTGCTTCAATTAAGGAGTCCAAGCAAGTCCACTTAATGAGTCTTGGAGAAGTTGAGCCAACCCAATTAACTTGATAAATAAGGCCTATGGCTGAATTTATTATTTGTAGGTTTCCTTCTTTGTAAAGGAAAATTGACCAAATCTTATAAGGCCTCTTGTTTCCTAAAAGTTAGTTTCCTAGTAGGTTAAGTAATTTAAGATTAGTAGGTTTCCTTGACCAAATCCTATAAGGTATCTTGTTTCCAAAAAGTTAGTTTCCTAGTAGGTTAAGTAATTATAGGTTTAAGGTAATTCCTTTTCTTTAATTTTCGGTCAACCCCTCTCTTATATATAGCGAGGTTTAGCGATCACCATGGGACAGAATTTTATGACATTATTTTTTTAGGTTTATCCTTATTATTATTCTTATTGAATAATTAGAATGCATTGCACGATTTTCATGCTTTGTATGCAACTTATCTAATTGATTTTGTTTCGTCAATTAGTGGCATCCTTATTTGTTGTTCTTCTTTCAATCTTGTGTTGTTCAATTCATAATTTGCTTGAATTGGGTTATGCATGTTCTTGAGAGTTAGGTTACAAATCTCTTGAAACAAACTTTGTTCTTCTCTTTTTGTTCGAATCTTCTTCTTGGTTAAAGATCAAGTGGTGAATCAAGAAAAGCCTTGGGTAAGCTTTTATATTCCGTAATTTCATATTAGGGAGCAGAAGTGTGGCGCTTGGAAGAGGGGTTGAAGAATTTGCTGGAGGCACAAATACAAAATGAAAAAGAGATCAACGACATCACGACTATGTTTTGGCAAATCATGCAAAAAATGGGTAGGGAAAACTCCAAAATAATGTTACGCAATGCCAAAGATACAAACAACTATGCCATACCGACGCAGTTCAAAAAGTTGGATTTTTTAAAGTTTGGCAACATCGAGGTTAGAAGTTGGATTTATTTATATGAACTCTTCATCATCGGTCACATATCAGAGGAACTGAAGGTAAAGGTGGCATCCTTACAGATGGAAGGAGTAGCACTGGAATGGTACTAGATTATGATCAATATCAGTAGTGATGAAGAGTTATTGAAATGTGAAGAGTTTATAACCATACTCTAACATCGATTTGATGAGGAAAATTTTGAAGATCCAATTGGTGACCTGAAGGAACTAAGACAAGAAGGGTTGGTGATGGAATATTGTGCAAGGTTTGAAAAAAATTCTAACAAGTTGATGCTTCCTGAAGCATACCTGATAGGATTCTTTTTAAAAGGGCTTAAACCCAAGCTAGAGCTTACGGTGAAGATGATGGATCCATCATCACTTCAGCAAGCTTACTCACTTGAAAGAAAGCAAGAAGTCATTATAGTGGCTAGTGTCCCAATGTACTTTGGAAAAGGAGCAAAGACCTTGGGGCAGTCAAGAGGCGGAGCTAGCTCAACGCACAAAGGTATAAATCTAATCACATTTCCTGTCAGAACTAATTCTGAAGCAAGCCTACTGCCCACACCTAATCATCAGGGAATCAAACCTAGTTACAGTGGAAATGGGTTAGAAACAAGGGTGATGAATAGTAAGGAGTTCGATGAAAAGAGAGCAAGGCAGTTGTGTTTTTGGTCCGACAAAAAATACTCCCAGGGCCATAAATGCAAGAAACTCCAATTCCAGTTGTACTTGGTACAGGAGGATGAATTAATAGAAGGTGATGTGATCAGCGAGGACGCAGAGGAGAAGACAGCCACAAATCTTAGAGCGTCTCTGAAGGCGATGTGGGGGGTTAAAGGATTAAAGAGAATTCAAACAAATGAGGGTAATGGGTAGCTACTAGAAGAAATCACTTCACATCCTTATTGACAGTAGAAGCATCCATAATTTCTTAGATGAGCAAATGATCAAAAAGGGCCATGTCAAGGTGGTAGAAATATCGGAGCTAAAGACCACAGTGGGAGGTGGCCTTAAACTATATTGTCACCGTATGTGCAGGAATTTTACATGGGTGTTACGGGGGTTATGGTTCACAACTGACGCACTCGTAATCAAGTTGGGTGGTTGCGATATGGTGTTAGGCTGCAATGGTTAACAATATTGGACTATGTCCTTTGCAATTTCAGAGGAGAGAGGTAGAAAATCATAGAAGAGAGGTAGAAAACTAGAGGAGAGAGGTGAAAGGTAGAAAATCAGTCCAGTTCGTGGTTGAGACATTATTTAATCGGTTGGTTTTTACTCTTAACGGTTAAAAGTAAAATCAAACCAAAAACCAGTCCAATTCGTGCTTATTCCTATCGAATCGACTGGTTTGATTTGATTTTTATATCATTGGAACAAACACACAATGAAGAATAAATTCCTAATTCTGGTGATCAAAGAACTATTAGAAGAGCTAAATGGGTTTAGTTGGTATTCCAAACTGGACTTGAGGTCTAGCTGCCATCAAATAAGAATAAGGGAGGAAGATGTTCCAAAAATGACATTCAAAACTCATGAGGGACATTTTGAAATTTTGGTGATGCCCTTTAGGCTCACAAATGCGCCGACCACCTTCCAAAGTCTCATGAATGAGATTTTCAAACTATATTTATGGACATTCTTGTTGGTTTTCTTCCATGATCTCCTGTATACAATAGTACCTTCTCACAGCATCTGGAACATTTGCAATAGGTTCTACACCACATGAAACAACATCAATTGTTCCTTAATGGAAGCAAATGCGTCTTTGGAGCCATATAGCTCCAATACTTGAGACATTCAATTTCCAAGAAAAGGGTGTCGATGGATGCTAAAATGATCTCCACCATTAAAAACTGGCTGCCATCGTGAACACTGAAGGAGCTCAGGGGCTTCCTCAGATTAACTGGATATTATAGATGCTTTATCAAACATTATAGTGTTATAGCTCAAACATTAAATGCCTTGTTAAAGAAGCACCTTGCGAGGAAATGGGAATGGCAGAAGGAGCAGCAACAAGCTTCCGATAAACTGAAGGAGTTATTGATAACCGCTCCTATCCTAGCATTGCCAGATTTCTCACAACCATTCACAGTGGAAGCAGATAGACAAAGGGATCAACATGGTTCTTCAACAGGATGGAAATCGCATAGCCTTCCTTAGCAAAGAGTTAGCACCTAAGCATTAAGGTCTCTCAATGTACGAAAAGGAATTTTTAGCGGTCATCAAGGCTAGAAAACAATGGCATCATTATTAGAGTTATCGATTCTTCGAGGTTTTAACCATCCATAAGAGCTTAAAATATCTACTGGAATAAAGGATAGTCACGTCGTTTCAATAGAATTGGTTACCCAAGTTAATTGGATATGATTTTAAGGTGGTTTATCTGAGTGGAAAGGAAAATGCAACGACAAATACATTGTCTAGAGTTTCTAGTCATGAGTTACTAACAATTACAATATCCAAGTACAGATGACATTAATGGAAGAAATCTGGGAAGGTTAAAGAAACGACACAACCACCCGTAATTTAATCAAAAAACTAAAAGCTTAAGAACTGCAATAAGGAAATTATGAATCGAAAAACAATCTTTTAAGGTAGAAGGGAAGGTTGGTTATTAGCTGTGATAAGGATCTCAAGAAGAAGTTAATTTCATTGGCACATAATAGCTCGCAGGGAGGTCACCCGGGGGTAAAGACGACCATTAAAAGGGTTTAAAATTTATTTCACCGAAAACATTTAGCGAAGGAGTTTCGAAATTATATTACCAATTGCATTACATGCCAGCGAAGTAAGTATGATCATGCACCTTATCCACGATTTTTACAATCGCTTCCAATACCAAAGGGTTGCTGGCGAGAGATTAGCATGGATTTTATTGAAGGGTTGCCTCTTTCTAAAGGGAAATCATGTATTTATGTGGTGGTAGATAGATTAAGTAAGTACTCTCATGTCATGGTCATGGGATATCCCTATACAGCCCAAGAAATAGCACAAACCTTCGTTGATCATCTATTCAAGCTTCACAGTATGCCTGAGATTATGGTAAGTGATCGCGACCTTTTATTCTTAAACACATTCTTGGCAAGAAAAATTTAGATTACAATCCGTCAATTTGAGGTTTTCTACTTCATATCACCCTTAGATAGACGATCAACCTGAAGTAGTTAATAAGATACCAGAAACATATCTTAGATGCTTTTGCTGTGATGCACCATAAAAATGGGTAAATTGGTTGTCAATGGTGGAATGGTGGTATAATACCAGCCATCATACAATAATTAACACGACCCCATTTGAGATTTTGTTTGGGTACACTCTACCCTTTTACGTACCCTACTTAATAGGGGACTCTTATAATGTCACGATTGATCAGGCACTATAGGATAGAGAGATGGCACTACAAACAGTGAAATTTCACCTCCAGAGAGCACGACAGAGGATGTAGTAGTTCATTGACAAAAAGAGAACAGAAAGAGAATTCGAAGTGGGTTAGTGGGTGTTTGTTAAACTCCAACCTTACAGGCAAAACTCACTACAAAGAAGAGTTAATTAGAAACTCGCTTTGCTAGTTTATGGTTCGCTCTGGATCACAGCAAGAATTAATAAGGTGGTGCATATGCTGGAGCTTCAAAAGGAATCTAACATTCACAACTACCCGTAGTCGTAATCAACATAGAGAGAATACTATAAGCTATATGGGGAAGAAGGATGGTTAAGCGACAAAACTGTGCAGTAACTCAAGTTTTAGTGCGATAGCATCGAGAGACTAAAGACAGAGCTATGTCGGAAACCATGTTCGACTTATAAAGGAGATTTCCAAAGATTAATTTGATAGATAAGGTGGCTTCTGAAGGAGAAGGGGATGTTATGAGAAATAATTCATAAATAGAAGAAACACTGGAGAATGACACCAAAGAGATGAAGTCGAAGAAAAATAGAATGACGTCGCATAAGCAAAAGAAGGACGTGAAAAAGAAGAAGGAAACGATGTCGAAAGAGTATATATCAATAAATAAGACAAGGGATGGGCTGAAACTATAACCGCCATAGCAAACTAGTAGGATCTTTACACATGTCATATTTGTGTCGTAGTTCTATTTTAATATAGCCATTATAACGATGTAATGGATATGAAAAATCTAAAGTAAATTTACGTATTCCTTCTCTGTCTTCCTCTACGCTTGTATTCTTTCTTTTCCCCACTTTTTTAGAACAATTTACACAACATTTTAATTCCAAAAGAGTTTGAAGCCATTATTCATCTAGGATTTCACAGTGACAATCGACTTCTGCTAGGGTTCTTCAGGTAAGAGATTCTAGTTTCCTTTTTTCTGTGTCACTCGATTTTTTTAAAATAAAAAAAGATATTCTCTTGCATTTGGCTGTGACATTCAACTTCATTGGAATGAACAAAGGATTGTAAGTTAGATTGGGTTTTTCTCGCCTTTCTATTTATCATCTATTCTGGACCCTCCTTTTTATTGTTTTCAATTTGATATTTGATTTTTTCTATGATTTAAATCTGGGTTTAGAGTAACAATTGTTGTTAAATGGCATTAGAGTCGATATGTAATTTATGTCTTAGTGTTAGATTATGCTGTTTGGTTGGTTGATTGTGTTGTGAAACTTGGGTTAATTTTCACCAATAATAACAAATTCACCTTGAGTACTATTGCCTAAGTGAATGAAGTATGAACGATTGTACTGAAAAATCACACTAGGTAAATTCTCTAGAAAGACTGGAGGGATCACAAACAGTCCCACTTAAAACTCGACCTCCTAGACAAAATTTTCCTCGACATGTACTTTAATAGCACAATAATTTACTACAACTATACTCGACAATAACTATTAAATAGACAAATAAAGAACACCAGAATTTAACGAGGTTCGGTCAATTATGCCTACTTTTTCAAATACTACTAAATTGATATTTTACTATTTTTAAGAAATAATACAAGTGAAATATTACAAAAGGAAAGAAGGAATCTTTGTCTTAAGGATAGACAATTTTGGGATGATTTAAAACTAAAAGGAGGATGGTTGTTTTATAAGTAAAACAACCACCCACAAATCTATAAATTCTGACTACTCAATAGATTGATCAAAAGTTCTGCTTCTCGTAATCTCTCAATTTGTGGGCATGGGGAAGATCTCTATTGAAGGTTCGTTATGAAGACTTTATGGAAAAAGTCGATGTTTTGTATAAACATAGCTACTAATTGTGATGATGAAGGGATCAAACAACCTCTAATTGTGAGGGACTTATAGTTGTGGCTGTCCTAGGGCTGATCCCAGATGATTGTTGAATTATTCTACCTAACTTCATATGGTGTTATTGTTTTTCTTTTTTTGTATGGAATACGTATGATGTTTATTAACCAGGATATATAATATGAGATTATTCATCGCAGTCTCACAGGGAAATTATTCTTAGGCGTTTGTTTTTGTAACCTAGTTCACAATAATGACCTTGTGCTCCACGATCCTTGCCGATTCCATGCATGAAGTCTTGTATTGAGTTTATTAAATCACCTTTTTAACCAACCATGGGATACTAAATTAAGCATATCCTTTACATGCTATGTCCCTGAGAATCACCTTCACATAATTGTTGTCTAGTTTTCCTTACTTTTCCTTGTTACTGTGGAATGATATCTCCTGTCTAATAGATGTAGATATGGTAGTTAGATATTATGTCCCTGTTTGACCATAAATAGGAAATAAATTATGCAATCAATAGAAACAGAAATATGGAAAGAAGTGTTAGGTTAAAAGGTAGCAAAATAGGAAAGAGAATCCAGAAAAATAGACATGGAAAATATGAAAAGAAGTGACAAGTTAAGAGGTAGCAGAAAGAAAGAAACAAGTGTTGCAAGAAAACCCTAACAAAAGCCACAATTAGATAAGGTTGGGTAGGGCTTGTATCTGTATATATATATATATGTCCTTAATAAATAGTATCCTCGCACCAATAACTTTAGTTACCTTCACAGTGGTCAAAGTACGAGCAACTATCAGTTTTTTGGAGGCGGACTGACCGGGGAAGATGAGGATGATGAAGGAAACGAAGACGATCAGTTGGAGCAGAAGTCAAAAACAGAAGCTTCTGTTTTAACTTCCTTATCAGATCAGTGATTTACCAAATAATGTCTTCAGGTTTGAGTTGATATGTCTATTACTGTTTATGTTTATTTCAGAACTGTTACTACGTATTTTTCTTATTCTTAAGCTGCATGGCTTATAATGCTTTCATGGTTAGTTTTTAAATTGTGTTCCTTCCATTTCAGATACCTCTTGTGTTCTAACAGGAGTTCTAGACCAAACCACTTCGTCCCTGAGATTGGACATATTTGGATGTGGTTTGGAATAGTAACTCAACATGGTTGGAACAATCTGTTCACGTCGAAGATATTTGTAACTAGCTGAGTCGTCTTTATCCCAATATCAAGAAGGACGCTGAGACAAGAGGAATCAAAATTGTTCTTGAATTGAAGGAGCCACCATCAACAAATCAATAAGCTGTGATAATGAAGGAATCTGTTATCACTGCCAATGTTAGGAACATTTGTTGTTGTTGTTTCCACTTTGTTAGAGAGTGAGAAAGGCAAGAAGATTTATGATGATATTAATATGTAGAACATGTGAAAGCTGATGGATATGAGTTGATATTTGTGTTCAAGGAGATAAGGATATTTACTTTAGAATTGAATCCTAATTAAGGTTTATTTTACTTAGAAAAATATCATTCAAGATTGGAAAGGTTCCAATGTAGTAATGGTTGCTAATTAAGCCATAATACATTTTTCATTTAATGGAAATAATTAATTGGATCAATAAGTTCTTTAATGAACTTGATATAGCTCCTTATGTTGATCAAGACAGTAATGTACTATAAAATATTAGAGTCATAGGGCATGTAAAAGTAGCTAAGATCTCATCAAAGATCCGAGGATATATTTAGGCAATTTTCTTAATTATGATGACAATTAAGATGGAAGTTGTAAGATTTAAGCACGTCCTCTAGAATTCTCTCATTAAGCCACTGTCCCAACAATAGCATAATTGTCATATGATGATATGGTATAAGATACTTACACGATTGACTTAGTGCAAGTAGGAGATTTTCAATTTATTCCCTACAACCAATTGATTGGTTGTAGTTTGGTGACAAAATAATTTAAAGGCATTCTTTATCTTGTACATATTTAGATATATATGATAAAGTCTATGAGATTATTATATATTACAAATGAAATTATAATGAGATCATAATTATGAGATTCATGTTGCATTTATGTATTATCCCTAAATATTCCTAGTCATTGTTGTATTCAGATTAAACATTAATAGAACATAAAAAGACTAGCATATGTTATGTTTTTCCTTATAAATGAAGTAGTCGATCTTATAGACTAAAGTATGGAGATACTTAAACAAAAGTATGGGTGTTTGTTAGAGAACAAGTTTACTGAACTGACTTGATATGAGAAATCTATTTGAAACATTACTTGTATGTCTATGAAAATTCTCATTATGATGATTGTATAAGGGATCCTTTGACTTGAGGTCTCTAAAGTTATCTTATATAGAGATTGCTATGTTTTGATACTATTTATGACTTATTCTAATCAGGTCGTTCAGTCGATAGTCATTAGATGTAGTATAAACTATATGGAGGTAGTTAAATGATCAAGAGAGGATTTATCACCTTAAAGTAATTAGTGAGAATGTTCTGTTTTTTTTATTAGTATTGATTCGGAAAATCCTTAGTCAAGGTGAAACGATGTTTTGTAATTAGTTTACAAATATCATTAAATAAATCAATAGGTAATCGTAAATAATTAATAGGATTGGATTCAAAATAAAGTAGACATTAATTCCATACTCTATGTCTAATCGAAACATTATATGATAAAATGATTGAATTATATAAAAAAAACATACACGGAAAGGTTACTTAAAACTATCACGATGTGTTGCTAGACACCAATCTTGATCTATGATTATTTGTACAATCAAGTACAAATAATTAAGTTGTACTTGATTGTAAAGTTTGAGAAACTTTATGATTAAATATGAGATATTTAATAAATAAGGATCGATATAAAATATTAAATCTTATTTGAGCATAATTTGTATTTAATTAAAATTATTTGTAATTCTAATAAAATTTTAATTGAAATTAAATATTACTAAAATATCCAAAATTATCATAAATAGAGTTAAGCTCTAATAGAGCTAACATTTCTTATTTAACCCTCTCTGTAAGAGTTACATAATTCTTTCAAACTGTTTTGTGGATACTGTTAGAGGTCGGACACTTGTGTGACTATAGTGGTTGAGATGGATTGATTTTGGAAATGGTTTAAGGGATGCGACAAGAATATGATCAAGCTTCGGAATAAGATATGAATTAAAATTCATGCTTTATTATGATTTATATGTTAAATCATTTTATAGAATTAAAATATCTTTATTTTCAAGAAATTAAAATACGAAAAAAATTTTATAATTATTTCACAATAGTTAGGATCAAAACCATCCAATATTTAGGTTTATATAAATATTGAATCATATTATATGATAAAATGATTGAATTATATAAAAAAATGCACGGAAAGGTTAGTCAAAACTACTTTGACGTTCCTAAATATTTAGGTGGTCATGATGTGTTGCTAGACACCAATTTTGATCTATGATTGTAAATTGTTTAACTGGAGAATTAAAGATAAATTAAAATTTAAAAGGAGTTTTAATTTATCTAATTCTAGTTGTGAATTAAAATTATAATTTATAATCATTGCCAACATATTCAGGATCTTAATGAATCTCACATAAAGAATGAGTTGAAGAGAGCAAAGATATTTTAATCAAGTTGTACTTGATTGTAAAATTTGAGAAACTTTATGATTAAATATGAGATATTTAATAAATAAGGATCGA
This sequence comes from Erythroxylum platyclados, assembly GCA_027563515.1. Classification (NCBI taxonomy): domain Eukaryota; kingdom Viridiplantae; phylum Streptophyta; class Magnoliopsida; order Malpighiales; family Erythroxylaceae; genus Erythroxylum; species Erythroxylum platyclados. The sequence continues at coordinate 10,860,468 of JAOQMM010000006.1, forward strand.
TATAAAATATTAAATCTTATTTGGGCATAATTTGTATTTAATTAAAATTATTTGTAATTCTAATTAAATTTTAATTGAAATTAGAATTTGATTTCAATTAAATATTAGTAAAATGTCCAAAATTATTATAAATAGGTTTAAGCTCTAATAAAGCTAACACTTCTTGCTTAACCCTCTGTGTAAGAGTTACATAATTCTCTCAAACTGTTTTGTGGATACCGTTAGAGACCAGACACTTGTGTGACTATAATGGTTGGGATGGATCGATTTTAGAAACGGTTCAAGGGATGTGACAAAAATATGATCAAGCTTTTAAATAAGATATGAATTAAAATTTGCGCTTTATTATGATTTATATATTAAATCATTTTATAGAATTAAAATAATTTTAATTTTTGAGAAATTAAAATACAACAAATTTTTATAATTATTTCACAATGGTTAAGATAAGAACCATCCAGAATGTTATCCTAAAAAACATGTTGTGTTAAGAAAGAATCTCACAATCTGCCGGGAAACTCTTTATAGATAGTTACCACGTCCCACACTGTCACACAGATATCCTTTTATTTTGTTATGGAAAATTTAGTTTACGTTTGTTGCCCTTGCGTTTGTTATGGAACGCAGGCCTTAGCTTTTAATTTTTGTGAGTACTAGAATGCCACCAATGGTGAAACGCAGCTTGTGGGATCCACTAGCGGTGGCTTCAAACTAGTGGCCTCACCACTGGGGAAGCGGGGAGCGGGTTTATCTCGCCCAAAGCATGGTGGGGGTAATAGAGACCAACGCATGGTGTTTTGGAAACTACTTTAATGTTTCGGATAGTTATGATGTATCGGTAGACATTAATTTTGATTTATAATTAGAAATTCTTTAATTGAAGAATTAAAAATAAATTAACAGGAGTATTAATTTATCTCATTCTAGTTATAAATTATAATTATAATTTATAATTATTGTCAATATATTCAGGATCTTAATGGATCTCACATAAAGAATGAGTTGAAGAGAGCAAAAATATTTTAATCAAGTTGGACTTAATTGTAAAGTTCGAAAAATTTTATGATTAAATACGAGATATTTAATAAATAAGGATCAATATAAAATATTAAATCTTATTTGGGCATAATTTGTATTTAATTCAAATTATTTGTAATTTTAATTAAATTTTAATTGAAATTAGAATTTAATTTTAATTAAATATTACTACAATGTCCAAAATTATTATAAATAGGCTTAAGCTCTAATAGAGCTAGCATTTCTTGCTTAACCCTCTCTGTAAGAGTTACTTAATTCTCTCAAATTGTTTTGTGAATATCATTGGAGACCGGATAATTGTGTGACTATAGTGGTTGAGATGAATCAATTTTGGAAACGGTTCAAAAGATACAACAAAAATATGATCAAGCTTCGAAATAAGATATGAATTAAGATTCACGTTTTATTATCATTTAATTGTTAAATCATTTTATAGGATTAAAATAATCTGAATTTTCAAAAAATTAAAATAAGATAAATTTTCGCAGTGGTTAGGATCAGAACCCATCTAGAATGTTATCCTAAAAAACATGTTGTGTTAAGAAAGAATCTCACAATCCGCCGGGAAACTCTTTATAAATAGTTACCACGTCCCACACTCTGACACAGATATCCTTGGGGTAGTCTACTTGAGTTCCTCGAAGCCTCGATAAATAAAAATAGAGTTGAGGTAGGAACAAGCACAAAATGGCAAGTTGGAAGGCCAAAAAGATGATGTATCATGGGACAACTCATACATGCACCCATTTCCTTGCAGCTTTTTGGAATCAAACTCAAGACTCTTGCTTATGTTGCCAACCACATACGCAAACCCTGAAACCAATATATGCCTCTGGCCTCTGTTTTACCCGTGAAATAAAATTCCAAATTGGAGTGGAATCTGACGTTTGCGCATATATAAGAAAAATTAGAGGTCCAAACAATAATGCCAATCCACCAAAATTTTTCTAATAGAGGGAAGGGTCAATTTTGGCGATTAACGTGGCAGAATAAACGTTTTTGAGGAGTAGATTGTTGACTAACGAGCTAGAATTTCATTTTATTTTGATCGCTTTTTATGGTTTTCTTAGAAGTAATTAAGCTGCAGAAGCCATCATAACTTGCCAACTCTATCTAGTCTTTGATTCTTCTAAATGCTTGAAGACCCTTTGGTGATAATTTTTTGGTCCACCTGCCTAAACTGTTTAAGTTGTTCTTGCATAGCAAATTTAATGAACCACAAAACCAACAAACTGTTATTTCTTTTTTGTATGTATAGGAGGATACACATGGCAGGTGAATGAGAAACATAAGCTAGAAGCTACAAATCAAACCAAAAGAGGAAGATTGGTCATAATCGTAAGGTTACAATTTTTACTTGATTGATAGATAATTTAGAAATTAAAAAAAAACATTTAGAAAATTTGTATTTCCAGTTGTGAGGCCAATGCAAAGCAGCAAGCATCTGGATGCATGCACGTACCTCTTTGGCCGGACAATGTCTTTTTGTTAACTGTGTGTTTTTATTTGGTAACCATTCCATGAGGTCTTGACTTAACTGACAATATTAGAAGCCCTTGTTATCCTTGTGGCTATACATATGATCTTCTACAAAATGAAGGGGAGACAGAAACTGACGTGTATTGGTTTAATAGAATAGGTATGCTGGATTCCAAAATCTGTCGATGTATACTAAGACAATACTGACGTGTATTGGGAAAAATCAATCTTCAATCTATGCGGGTACATTTTCTGTTAAGTATTCCTGTAATGATGAAAATGATTGAGATCTAAATGACTCAATGCAATCCCCCATGGATGACACCTCCATTACGCTGCCTCAAAACCACGTAAAAAATGTAGCAAATGTAACGCCAAAGCTTATTTGTGAACATTTACAGATATATTTTCAAGCGTTAATTAAAGATTCAAATTTCAGTTAGTATCATAGTCCTACGCAGTTTATCTTTACGATATTATGGAGCCGTGTAATTGAGTTTGCCTCCATGAAACTTCCTCAACGTGGGGTAGGTTACAGCACCTCAACTCCAGCAACACCCCTCGTTCTTTAGCCTTAATTATACTGACATGCCTCCACTAATCCATGTGCTTATGAAATCCAAGTACCAAAAGAAGCGGGTCTGATGCATAAACGTTTGTATACCAATTAAATCAAGTAAGTTTGTAAACATCGATTTGAGGTTTACAATTTAAGGGAGAAGAAAAACGTCAACACTTTTCAGACTTTAAACGTTAAAATAATCTGTTGTATTTAGCAATATTCATGTAGTATAGAGGACAAATATTTTACGGAGTCCCGGACTGC
>JAOQMM010000006.1:10863910-10874457 GCA_027563515.1 Erythroxylum platyclados
TACATGGAATTGTGTTAGGCTAAGCTAGTTGGTAAAAGCTGTTGGGTTATGGAGATCTGCCAAACAGTGCTTGATTAGTTGGTTGTACCTTGAGTTGTAGACGTCCAAAAGGATTGGTTCTAAGGGCATTTGAAAATAGACAAATAGGGTTACAATTTTCACGAAGACATTGAATTTTAGTTCTGCCTTTACGAGGGTCAAAACACTGACTTGAATTCAGTTTTGTTTTTCTGCCTTTGTCAGACCGGCCGGTAGTTTTCTCATTTTCATTGTATTGTTTCTTGTTACTTATAGATAGTGAATTGTTACTAATTGTGATGATTCCGGACACTGATGTCCGAGGAGACCAATATTCGGAAATGTATGGAAAGTATTTTTATCGGCTGGGCTAACAGAGGCAGAAAAACTGAACTGAATTCAAGTAAGTGTTTTGACCCTCTTAAAGGCAGAACTAAAATTCGATGTCTTCGTGAAAATTGTAACCCTATTTATCTATTTTCAAAAACCCTTTGGACGTCTACAACTCAAGGTACAACTAATTAATCAATCACTGTTGGGTAGATATCCATAACCCAACAACTTTTACCAACTAGCTTAGCCTAACACAATTCCATGTAAATCCTCATGCCTTTAACTAGATTCAAAGACAAACAAAACATCAAGACATCCCATTTTCACAAGAGATGCTTGTCTTGGTCGAGACTCTTATACAAAAAGAGAAATCAAATACTTTCCATACCTTGTTGCTAATTGCTCCCTTTTTTCACTTTAATGCTTTCTTCCCTTGTTCTTCTACTCTTCTACATACAACTAAACATTTAAACCTTAATTCCATCAAGTCTCCAACACATGACAGACATACCACACAAAAGGGAGAGGAGAAAGTGAAGCATAACTCAACCAAACCATAAATCACTTACCTCTTCTTTCCGTTCACAACTTTTCTCACAAAGTTTCCGACATAAATCACCAAAATCTCCTCTTTCTCCTTCTTCTCTCACCCTTCATGAGCTTCTCACTCTCTCTTCTCTAGTTTTGCAATGTCTTAGGGATTTAAAAAGGATTTAAACCAGTTTAAACAAATTAAAACGACGTTGGTTTGTTTTCTTAGGAGATGTGGTGTGGGACCAAAACAAATGGCTCTATCTTATTGGTTTCTACTAACCTGATCTTGTTAGGCCATTTGGACATAGAAACTGAGGTTTTTTGGAAATATTTTCTTCTAGACATTTGTTCCTACATGTCTTAGCTTTCACATGCCACAAATTCGATGTAATTTGGTGTAGTATTCTAAGTATTATATCCAAAATACTACAAACTGGTCACAGTAAGGACAACATTTCAAGACTGACTTGCTTCACAATCTAGACATAGGTACTGTCATTTATAGGTCATAAGCCCTTCATACAAAATATTTATCTCTGTCTCAGAGTTCTAATTCCACCAAGATTACTCAATATGGTTGAGTACTCAAAAAGTTATACCTCTCAAACCACAGATTGTCCAGAAATAGGGACAAAAAATCTAGAATCAATTACAAGCCCAAATTCGAAACCTTTTGGGACAGAATTTAACTTCACATCCTTCATAACAATTCTAACCCTACATGTTTAGTTTCCAACGAGCCTAAAATCATCCTATTCGAATGCCTTCAGGCCAAGATAGGGCTAAAATACCTATCTGTCTAGGGGAACCAACACCAAAATTTCCATTAATACTAAATGTGTCTCAAATTAACACTCACTTTCTTAATTGTTAACAACCATTTCAAAATACTTTCATGAACAAGAGATATTCCTACTAGGGTATAAGTTGGGGCTTTACTATATATATATATATATAGTTAATTACACTCAAAACCTATTTACTGAAATTTTTTAATGTTACTTATATTTTTTGAAGTAATTATCTTCTTGTCATACTATTTATAGTATTTCATTTTGAAATAAAGAATTAACAAAAATACAATAAAAAGAATTATCTAATAATTAAAGAGCAGTACAATAATAAATAAATGAAAAAAATTATATATAATTTAAATCAATGACATAATCCAAATTAAATTCTTAAAAGAAATATGTTTGATGGAAATTATATGACAGCATAATTGTAATTCGCAACCAAATAAAAGAATCAATTGTACGATGTAAGCAGCATGTCATTGCATTTCTTATTATTTTTGTACCAAAAACTTATAGTTAGAGGTGAGAAAGATCTGACGAAATAGGGATATTCAACAAAGAAACAGACATATCAGGAAAGAGAGAGTTTATTTTTCACAACACGAGGAAGACACGAGCAGCATGCATTAACCAGTTTATGAAGCAAACCTTATGGAATCAACATCAAATGTGGCATGTGACACATTGCATCAGTTAGCACCGAAACTACAAACGTGACAGTTAGATCATTTTGAAGTACAAAAATTCAATTATAATCGGAGAACCTTTCACATACTTCCTGCATCCTCTTCACCAACTTTCAACTTTCAGACGTTTATTTAGCATTGTCTTGTCTCATTCTTGGTAGCTTGAGCATAGAACTACAAAACATTGAGATCAATAGAGCTCAGGTAGGCTGCAACTAGTAATTTTTCCAAATCTTGGATGTCTAACTCCAATAACAGTAAATGTCAATTAAAATAACGGGAAAGAGAAATTCATGTATCAGATGAAGAAGTCATACGGCAACTTGCAAAGTTGGTCAAGTTTTCACATTCCAGCTACAAAAATTTTGAACTTTAATTAAAAAAACTCAATTAAGCAGATTCACGGCCACAAGGTCCGTAGACAGTTAATTTATGAGAGCAATTATTCTGAAAAACATCAATTATTTAGGACATAAAAATATGCATCAAACCTCAAATTGGGTTTTGATTTGCACTTCAAACTAGTTTTGAAATGATCAACATATTTAGAATTTAGAGAGTAAATAGGCAGACAAATTTCCATACAAAATTGAAACAAAGAGGAGAAACCTTTAATCTGCCGCTATATGACACTTATCTCTTCTTTAATCTCATAGTATTCTGTCTTTTCGGGAAAGGGTTTTTGTGTTGGTTTGTCTGGTTCAAGCTTTTCTCTTATTTCAATGCCTAATGGCGCTAAAAAGTTTAAATCAAACAAACAAAATTACTAGACGATAAACAGCACCCTGTCACTAAGTATCCCAAACACATTAAATAAATAGTTTTGATTCGTATGTTAGAATAATTTACACCGAGATACAAGCGGCAATAGAAACTCGTATACGTATGTGTAGCTGAGCAGCTACTTTCTCTCGCTTTGATCCTTTGAAATAGCCGACTTACCAATCGTAAATGTACTAAGTTTAAAACATAAAAGCCCTTGTGCACATGATAGGTAAACTATTGCCACTTGCCACTCCAACTTTAGGTCTTGCCCATCACTCCCTACTTTGTATTAGGAAGTACTCTCTTGCTCAGAAAATTAGGAGGAAATATTTTTACTATTGCAACTGGCTAATGTTTAACTTAAAATATCCTAAACATAATTAAATACGTTCAGGGTCTCATGCCAAACAAAAGGGTTGCCTTGTTAATCCCAAATAATTATCTAAAAAGAGCTATTCCCAAGGCATCACATCTCCATGTACATTAACTTCCTCAGTCAGTACGTCGCCACATTTGTCATTGTAAAAAATAACCAAATGAAAGGACACAAAACAAGCTCTCTTCACACATGCCCCATTGTATCAATCAATGCTAAAATTCAGTTCATATATTAAGCTCTCATGAAGATAAATTACCAGATCTTTAGGGTTCGTATATAGATCTTTAGGAAACCAATAGCAGCAAAAGGGTTCACGCCTATGGTGCTGCTGTCATGTTTTAGCTGCAACACCGAGCACCCAGGTGGGCAGAGTAGCACTCCTCACAATCAGGAATAAGTGACCTCTGTGTATCCTTTTTTTTTTTCCTCTCTCTCTCTCGATTACAATTTGCGACAACTAAAATTGTTGAACTGATATGATCCAAAATACTTCTATTTGTAGTCTTCAAGAGCATAAATATTAGAGAAGTATCTCAGAAGATAATCTTTACCATATGTAACATGCAGATGTAATATCTGAGGCAGTCAAGACGCAAGCTCAATCAAAAGAACAAAACATAAGAAAATTCATTTTCAACTTGCAAATAGCGAGAGAACTATTCAAGTCTTCAAAGATTGTCAGTCTATCCATTGCACTATAACATAATTGTTCTAGCCTTCTAGCTTCTATACATTACTTTAGGTTATTGTTAGATCTGTCTCTTAACCATATAATATCACTCAACCTACCTAATTTGCATCTAATACTGAACTAGCTAAGTTTACAAAATAACACCATAGTGGTCCAAACGTATGATTTATGTTTCCAGGACTCAGGATCACATGCCCAAAAGAAATCACCAAACTATGGGTGCCTGAAATCAATTTCTTGTCCAAGGATTGTCCAAGGATCTCAGGATATTCTTGATAAATAAGAAATTTAAACGACTATAATGTTGAAGATTAAAACAAAGCCAACAAATGGAACATGGCAACATGATTTTTTTGTTTCATGACAAAAAGTTATTTTTCTATTATGTTTTTCTGATATGGGCTGAACATGGCTTTGAACGCATTTACCCCTGCACTTGATGATTGCAAGCTACTGCTTGCATGTAAGTGCGACGACTCCTAAACGCAATACATAAAGACAAACATACAAACTCTTGTCCATGCTAAACTAGTACTTAATTGAAGTTAAGATAAATAACTTAATCGCAAATAACAAGCGCTTAACAGTAAAGCTTTATCTCCTAGATTTTATAAACTGCCCTGTGATTATGAATAATCCATATTTCCCACGGTTTTCGGTTTCATCCTAAGGGTCTCACAAACTTCAATATTTGCATAATCGTTGACACCGCAAAGCTGTTGTATTGTCCCTTATTATCATAACCTCTCCAGTTCGCGGGAATCCTACAGAGAATGGCCGTTCCACGATTTAGGTTGATTCCATTGTTCTAAAGTAAAGTTTTCTTAAATGGAACCTGATGGCAGAGAATAAAAAAGGTCAAGCGTATAATGAAGAAGGCATCACCACCTGTGAAGTTGGCATTAATCATCGCTTCCCACGATGCCCGCCACCTGACCTTGCACCAGGATAGCGAGCAAATTGCAGTCTTAAATGGACAGAATCGCGGTCATGCTCATCAAAATTATAACCTGCAAAATTGAGCGTGACGATTTTACGCTGCACAACTGACCACGCTTTTAAACGTCGAATTATGGAATCAGAAGACAGACCACATAGGATGGCGAAATCGTTAACCTCAAGAACATAAACTCAAAATACACCAGAGAAAGTGTTATCCATTAGAAAAAAGATTGCAGAAACGAAGGTCCAGTACTCCTTTTACCAAGTTCTAAAATGTACTCTAAAGTAGGTCTAGATCAAGAGAGTAGCAAGCCTCATGGGTCAGCCTAGCCAGATAGGGTTTGCTGCCACCAAATGCATATAGTAAACATAATATTTCCAAATATTAGCTATGAAGAACCTTAGAAGACAGATGAGGCAGATAAAAGGTGAGACTAAAAATCTTAGCAGTGATATAGAATCATTGGTTCCTCAGATCAAAACAAACCCAGCAGTAAACAGATAAATATCAAAATGTTTAGGCAATGCAAGGAACGGTGCAATTTAAAATCTAGTAAGACCAAATGAAGCCGCAAAAACTGTACATGCATACCTGCGATCAAGGTAGTTAAAATGCAGCTAGATCAATCAATTGAATAATAACGAGTGGGAACAGTTTTGAACAAGTTTCCTCTGCTTATTTTAATCCTTGAATTTTTATCTTTTTGTGCTTTAGTTATTAAGACATCTCATAGCCAGCTCAGCGTCACCAAGCTTATCTAAATCAAGTGTTCTTCCTCACCTAATGCATCTGAACACTGAAATGCGGGGTACACCCGAACATTGAAGTGCAGGGTCCATCACCCATAAATAAGATGGAAAGGAAAGGTTGAGACGACAAATAGTCTTGATATAGGCAAAAGTTGAAGATTTCTTAAAGAAGGCATGAAAATTCAAAGCATGCAAAACTTACCTTGCAAGGCATCCTTGGCTGTAGCAGCATGAGCTGGACTTAAAAAGTCAACAAAACATAAGATCAATGGATCTCCCCCAGGCTGCACAGCTCAACAGATCAAAAGATTAAAATATGCTTGGTTGAAATTATTTAAGCATAAAAAATGGTACTAAATGAACCCAACAAAACAACTTACTCGTCTTGATTCCTTACTAACTAATCTAACTTCTTTGTAGCCAACAAATGGGCGAAAGATATCTGTAATCAAGTGAAGAAATAAAATAGAAAAACCGAATTCAAGAAATGCTGGGATTAATTGACTGCTAATGTAAGGATACGGGAAACTTCCCGCCGAGTGCAATCTGGAGGCAAACCCTCCACAAAGAGGGTACTTGTGGCATCAGGAGGAAGAGAAACCTCAGACCTTCCACTTCCTAATCCCAAAATCCTGTCTTTAACAGTAGGCCCTGGGTCCATGCTCCCAATACCCATGAGACGGGAATCATCAACAGGACGGCTGTGTACTCCAGTTGCAGGCCTTGTAGACTGTCCCACAGTATAAGATGGAATAGTCTGCAGCATTCAATTGATACTTAAGTTCTACTAGTTTCACAAGTGAAAATTTTGGAACATAGTTTAAATACACTGATATAAATTAAGTACCGCACTGCGCAAGTAACGATCATAGGATGCTCCTATTGAATCTGAATCTCTATTTGCACGAAGAATTACTCTATCATCATCATGGGGGTAGTAATTAGATAGATCATTGCTGCTGGATAAGTCTATAAGATCCAAGAAAAATAAACCATTATGATGAGGAACATATTTCCAATGCTACAACGTAACACAATACATCAAAAAATTCATGTTCAACTGCATAAAAGAACTTATGGAATAATATAATGGTTGGCTAATCCAGACTGCTATTCCCTTGGATACAAAATCAAGTATATATAACTTGCATTGAGCCATTTGAGAAATAATTTTCAGCATATGCATGTAAAAGTTTGCGAATTACAAGTACCAAAAAGTGTTAAATCACTAGGCAACTCCAAGTACAAAAGAAATATCAGCGCCAAACAAATTGTGTTTTCATTATTCAGTTTAAGAAATTTCACATCTTTTCCACGTTGTGATCAAGTTTTTGAGCTAGTCATCCATCTAACACAAAACTTAGTGGAAGAACATAGCCAAGGCAATCTAACTGCACAGCAACAGAAAGTAGAGCTTTAGATTCATGCAGTACCTTGTGATTACAATATTTGAACTCTTGATGATTCAAGTACATGAATAATTACAATTCAAAAGTTAACATTTTACGCAAACTGGTTTAAGAAGATAATCGAATTCACTTACTTTTCCATGCATAAAAGATATTCAACTCATCTTCATCAGTACCAATACATGCCCTTCAATGCAAATTCTGACCCATATATAGCGAGGGGTAACGCTCATAGAGGGTAAGAAGATGGCAGAAATTGAACAGGGAAGAGATAACACAACGCAATTCAACAAATTCGATCCAATTTCAGAAAAAGGAAACCCTAAGTCTGCAACTTTCCAGAACATGTATGTGTAGGCAAAAATGAGAAAGAAGAAACATTTTTAATTGAAGCAAAAAAAAAGAGAGAGAAAATAAAACAAAAATAATACCATAATCGGAGCGAGGGCGTTTTCCAACGACGGACTGCGGTAGTGGAGGCTGTCGTGATTCGGCGTAACGCCAATAAGCGTCGGCCATAAATTAATAACAGAGAAGGGCAAAAGAAGAAGAAGAAGAAGAAGTAAGAGAAGTTTGGTAGCAGAAATTTGAAACCCCAACACAGCTTATTGTCCCAACTCCCAAGTGTTGCTTCTTTTTTTGAAAGAAAACCAACAAAGTTGTACAACCTTTTTCTTAATCACGGGAATACAATCTAATTTAAGTTTTAAGTTTACGCCTCGCATGGTAATGGCTTGGAGAATAATATCACAAATTTTGATATTATTTAAGAGACGTAATTTAAATAATATAGTCTTTAAGTTTCGATGTTATTACAAGATTGATGTTATAATTGGCCTCAAATATGTATGCCTAAAGAGGATTAGTGGGTTGTGCTAGATCAATTCAAGCTCGATCCATAGGGGTGCTTATACATGATGAAATAGTCAATTAAAAATATGAAAAATCAATAAAGAAAAGAAAATATTGAAAAGGAAAAGGAAGAACATCATGCGTAAACCTTGCACTAAATGCCAAATGTTGACTTAAAAAATCCAACAGACTAATTTTCAGATCACAGGGGAAAGAAGAAAGTACTTTCAGTCAGAATAGAGAACCGAGAGAAAGAAGATATAAAAAGAAACTTTTTTTTTTCTTGTGTTTCAAAATTCCAAATCCCATTGAGAATTCATCTGGAATTTGAAAAATGAGTAATAGAGGACAACATTTTATAGGAATTTGTTGAACATTAATTATGGACCTAGGGACGGAGAAAGTGGTTCAGCCCGTGCCCGTGGCCCGCCTATAATTAAAAACGACGTCGTTTTGTTAAAAAAATTTGTAAAAAAAGAGTCAACGGACTGGACTGATCCGGCCCGCCCTATGATCCTATGGCCCATGGGTGGGCCGAGCCACGGGCCGAAAACTACCGGCCCGCGCAGGCCACGGTGCCATCCATAATTATGGTATTCAACAATTAGAGTTGAGCTGCAAAGAAAGGGCAAAATAAATATAGTTTAGAGAGAAGATTCAAAAGCTATAATACTTTTTGGTTTCTTCGGAAAGAGAACCAAAGAACTTTTATATCACTAAATAGACACTAGGATGAAATTAGGAGAAATGGAGGACTAAGATGTAATTAGGAGATATATTTAGGAACATAGCTAATTATTGAGTGAAACAAAACATTTTAGGTAAAATAGTAAGGCATAAGATGTGAACGACGTTTCTTGCTTATGTGACTAAAGAACGTTTTATGATAGTTTTGGAGTATATGTGACATCATTTGATTGGTCTAATGGAGATGCATGAATCATTGTTTCTTGTTTATGGGAAGAAACACAAATTATACCCATTCAAACCATATGAACAACTAATGTTTATATCTATTTTAAATGATTCATAGTTAAGTAACTTATAATCAACAATTGAGATGAAACCTGTGTATAGTAAACAATGGAAATTTTGAGGGAATTTAATATAATTTTGTGTGGGCAATAAGACATAGACCACATATATTAGAGATCAACACTAAGGAACAATATCATCGTGCTATCTGGATCAATCTAAATAAGATAATTCTCGCTTGTGTAGCAAATTGCTACATTACATTTTCTCTCGCTTCTTGATGTCAATTCTTTCCTTTGCTCCTTGCATTTTCGCTTCATCTTTTACAATTTCATATTCCATCTTATACTTTTTTGGGGTTGTAAAGGAAAAGAAATGAATTTCCCTTGGGTTGCTTCTCAAGCAGCGCTTTTGTTTATTATCGCTGGCTCGACTCTTTGTTTTCCTTATCACGTGACAAAATTATGAACTTCAGGTGTCACATGCGCTTTCTCCACTTGAGGATCTTCATTGGATTTAATTAATGTTTTATTGTATAAGTAATACATGTGATATAAAGAGGCATAAATTGAGAGTCTGAAAAGTCAAATCCACCAAATGCATGTGAACCAATTAATGTTTTGCATATACAAAACTAAATGCAATCACAACTCTAGTAAATCTGGTTTGCTATGTATATGATAAGCAATCATTTGACCATGCATTAATTTTTGGTTAGAACATACATATATACATGGCAGAAGATGCTAGAGGCGATCCTTTGTACAGCTGCAAGAATTGTCAAATGTCATAAATCAAGCCAAATGGTAATGGGCCACCATTTGGTATTTTTGTCAAATGGTATATTTCTTCCAAATTAATAAAAAATGAAGTCGTTTTGTTTGACAACAAGTGACGTCATTTTTCATTACTTATTAACACCAAAACGAAGCTCTCTTCGTTTTCGTGTCAGCTGTTGTATTTCCTCTTGGTTCAATGTCGAAGAAGCATCGTCTCCTCTGTTGTGGTCATCTCCTGTGTTGTGGTTGTCACTGTCGAAGAAGCATCATGTCCTGTAGTGGTACTGTTCTTCTTTTCTGTTTTCAATAATCCTCCTTGTTATGTTCTTTTTTTATTCTATGTTTTGGAGTTTATGTGAGTTTTGTGTTCTGCTTATGGTGTATGAGTTTTTGTTTGTGTTTGTGTTAGGAAGATGGTGAATTGTGTTTATGTGTTGGTTGTGTATTGATTGATGTTCTTTTTCCACCTTCCATGCTTGTTTGAGGAAAGTCTACTAACTGTTTGATGAAAGGTCTGTTAGAGTATTTAACTTCTATAGGGGATGTTTATGTACTTCATTCTTGTAACGACCCGGGTCTAGCCCAGATCCGTTACGGTGTAGGGCCCGGCCCCTACCGCCATCACACCAAGGTATTG
>JAOQMM010000006.1:10913954-10930178 GCA_027563515.1 Erythroxylum platyclados
TTATATCTTTTATTGTAAAGTTAAGGCTTTTCGATTAAAGAAGGCAATAGGCTTAACTCCACGGGAACTTTCCAGTTAGATCAGATATCAACTGGGGGTCACCGTGGGGTGCCGGGCAAACCGCCTAGTCATTTTAGGATGGGGGTCTGTCATAACTCATCACCACCCTCAACTCTATTAACAAGTTCATCAAACTATCAGACATTGAAATCAATATTGATAAAAGCTTCCCTATGTTTTCCAGAGATGCATTATACCTTAGCGATCAACTTGTTTCCTTGAAAGGTTTCAGAATTACATAACCTAGTTTATTTATTTAGGAGTTCCAATAACAACTACTAGGCCCTCTTATAAATATTACAATAAACTATTTGAGATTATTAAAAGGAGGATAAATTAATTGTGCAACAAGAGTCTCTCTTACGTTGGAAGACTCCAGTTGATCAAATTGATACTATGTAATAGATAAATATATTGGTTATCTCATCTAATCTTGCCTAAGAAACTTATTGAGGACATTGAGAGGATGTTAAGGAACTTCCTATAGAATGATGATACCTATAAGAATTCAACTTCCAAGGTAGCATGAAATGATTTGTGCAAACTAGTCGATCATAGAGGACTTGGCCTCTGATCAATCCATATCTCAAGTAAGGTTTTTTGAAGGATCTACAAACTGCTAACTAATAAGAAAAATATATGGTCTCAATGGATGCACACTTTTCACTTAAGAGGAGATAGCTTCTGGGGCTTTAAAAAAATTCAAAACATATCCTAAACCTTTTATCATATACTCATGCTCAGGGAAATACTTTCCAGGGAGTTTAAAAGCTTAATTGGCAATGGCAAGCAAACTAGTTTATGGTTTGATAATTGGAGTGATAAGGGTCCTTTGCACTTGATCCTTGGTATCTTCCAACTCAAAAACATGTTGAAGCCTAATGCTAGAGTGGAAGAGCTGATTAAAGATCATGTTTGGTTCATTAGATTTAAGGGATTTCAATGCTTAAAGGAATCCATTCTGAGTTACAACCTGAGAAAGGATGAGGAAGATAGGTTAATTTGGTCCAGAAAAACTCTGGTAAGTTCACAAATAAGTCTGCTTTTAACTTATTCAAGCTATAAGTCCCTAAAGTCTCTTGACATAGGGTCATATGGTTCTGTGGTTGTATCCTAATAATTGCTTTCATTATGTGGCTCACTTTGCTTAATAAATTGAGCACATCTAGTAAGACTAACTTGGTTCTTAACCCACATTGCAGCATTTGCAACCTTGAGTATGAAATAAGAGATCATCTCTTCCAATGCACTTACAATAAAGATATTTGGCTGAAAATTCAGGTACCCTGCAACTTCTCCTATAATGAAACATATTGGGACTTTATAATATCTAAAGTTTCTAATGTTTCACTCCTTAAGGTTGATCACTTACTTCTAAAGCTTGCATTATGCACAATATTTTATAAGATATGGAAATGATATTAGAGGTTTTAACTCCAACACCTTGGCCATGATAAAGAAGCTATTACTAACCAACTTCAATAATGCAAAATTTTTCAAGATTGTAACCAATATGTGGGGATTCAACTAAACAAATGTTAGATTGAACCCCTGCGTTTATTTTATCATGGTTCATAATTTACAAGTTGTACATTAAGGCCTCTAGGCTTACTTATTCAGAATGTACTAGGATTCCAATAACATCACTAAACTTGTTTGATCTCTTGGTTAAACTTATGCAAGGCTTTGCCTCCATTCTTTTTAGAATCAATTTATCTAATTTCCAAAAAAAAAAAAGAGTTCTTTCCACCTTCATGATTCAATTATTTGAAGATTCTTTGACTTGGATGGGCAAAATCTATTGTAATGAATTGTTACCTTTCAGTGTATAATTATCTATCCCTCGATTAATTAGTTGATATTTCTATCTAATTAATACACCTAAGAATGCAATAATTTTTATGAAATTTCATAGAAAAATTTTACCGTAATATCAAAAGTATCATATAGGTCTATTTCTAGTATTCCATTCAATTATCAATAACATTGCCTAAGTTAATCGACAAACAATTTGATTCAAACTTTTGCTTATATCTAATTAGTGTTAAGTTCAATACATATATTTTACAAACATATAACACTTTTATAAAAGTACTGTAATCAATCGATACCATCTAATCTAGATATCAAATAATACCGACCACAAAGAAATAATAAAACCAAACAAAAGATCCAAAAAGTTGTTATTAACTCTTAGGTTCTTTTTTTATAATAAAAAATAGTTTTAGGTTTTTTTTATATAATCGGATCTTTTTTGAAAAGTTAAAATAATAATTGGATATTATTATTAAATAATTAAATAAATATTAATTACTGGTCAAAATTATGACTAACATTAAAAATATTTTTAAATTTAATTATCTATAAATATAAAATATCTTCAAAATACATAAACTTTATATTTTTAAAACTAGTTATTTTATAGAAATTTCAAAATTTTTTGTTTTAAATAAATGAATAGGACTTCCAAAATATAATTTCATAAAAAATTTCAGTAATTTATTTGTTAATAATATGATTAACACTTATTGGCATATATTATATAAGAGATTAGAATTAAATTGATATTAAAAATTACGTAACTTTTTGTTGAAAAGAATAAAAATAATTAATGAAACTAAACTGACCCTGAACTATGCGGATACGCTTTAAATTTTATATTTTAACTAAAAGGAAGTGGAGGTTGGAAGACTTTTTTAAGCATAACACGCCATTGCAGCTTTTAATGATAATTGAACGTCTTTTACAATCTAAACAACTCATTCAGGCCGAGACATTTGGCTGTTCATAACAGCAGTAAATTGCTTCCAATTTTGCACAGCTATTCCCATCACAAATCAAACATATAGGTTATTACATAACTACGTTTCTGTAAAATCGTTACTCAAAAGGCATTTCTTTCGCTGACAAAAAAGGACATAATAAATTTCAGATTACTTAAATTTATGTAGAATAGACAAGACACTACATGTACAAATGCTGTTCGCATGAAAAGAAAAAGGTCTCAGTCAAAGCTATGATCACAGTTAGTCAACTGCCCGCCCGTATCCATCATAGAAGGCGCACAACATTTGTACAGTATGCATGTAATGAATCATTTTCAAGCTCTTGGCTAACAACATACCAGCCAGTAGCAGTGAAGGAATCCAATAACAACCCTACAAGCCAATCCCAGGTGAAAGTGACCCTACCATGAAGGGCAAAATGGCAGACAGACAATTCAATCATTCAACATCAGCCAAGTTATTATAATGGCAAAAGTTCCCTACAGTTTCTTCCAAAATGAACTCCCACCACGAGCTCTGGATCCAATCCTCCCATTATAGATACCCCATATAAAAGAAGTTACTGTAAAGGTCGCATAGGTACCTCCATTATAGTGAAGAAACATCCCAAATTGGTGGCATCCCAACATGTGTGTGTGTGCATCTTTGTATGGCCAGCAGATAAAAGTATGTAATTAAGCAACATATTCTATATTAGGAGAAGCTAACCTCAGCCAGTAGCTAATCCCAAGCTGGACTACACTCCAATCACTAAAAGGCCACCACTTGTCACTGCATTCAACATTTCCTCACATGCTAGGCTATTAGCAAAGGCCCCATCTCACTACTCAGAAAATTCTACACTCATCATAGAAGTTCATTGATATCTTCTTGATGTTGCCATTGCAAGTACTACTGGGTAGCTCATGCCACATCAGAGATTTGCATTATGTCGTTCATCAATGTAAATCCCATCCAGATGGATGAATCGTAATTGTCACTAAAGCCAAACCAGTAAACTTTCACACCATCACTGGCAAACCATAATTGTGGAATGATCTTATTCGTCCATCCCAACCTGCAGTCACAATGACAAGACCCCATGCATGAGACTTAACTGTACTCTGACATGAAGCTTTCAAGAATTTGTAGTCAGATCTGTTCATTGATGATGATGATGATGTGGAAGATGAGCTAGATGATGGAAGCTTTTCCTCTGGCCAAGTTGCAGAACACTTTGGAGAAGACTCCAGGACATATTCTTGGCTCAGAGAAAAACAGGTAGGTGAACAAAATCGGGGAATCCCTGTAGAATCATCCTTTGGTAAATCAAGTCCCCATTCACTTTCAGAGTGTTCATCTTTCAGGCCCCACCAAGGCACTGCAACAGATGCATTTGCATAAAAACGCTCCCAAGACCTTATATTTTTAGCTTGAAAAGGAGCATGCTCCTCCTGGCTAATGCAATTCCAAACATATACATTGGAGTCCTCAAAAGCTGAGACAATATGCTTTCCATCTGAAGTAAAGCATCCTGATGTTGGATTTACTGCACTTTTTGGTCCTAAAAGAACAGAAATATGGGAATACAAGAATCAACATCTATCAATAACAAGAGACTAAGGAACAAAAGTACTTCGAAATGGTCAAAGAATTGCATCTTGTATCAACACGATTTAGCTTCTTTGGATTATTGTGGGCAGTACTTTGATCCCTCAGCATAAGCAGGTACTGCTAGTTTGGCTACTAAGGGATCTGATTTATCCAAAGTAAAAGTCTAACACTGTGAGAGTCAGATTCATACCCCTGTATTTACTAATCACGTTGGGTCCTTGCAGAATTCTAACTTGTGAATCAGCCGAAATCACCATTACTTTGGTCGAGTCTTGAGGGCAAAACTGAAAACAGATATAACTAAATTAAGTAGATAACAAGTATGGTAGACTATCAGAAAAAGTAACATTCAAGGGAAAATGATAACCACCTGAAACCCAGTTATCTTTTTGCAAGCTGATTTTTTCTTGCTGTGTAAGCTTACTTCAGCATCCAGTTGCAAGTGACTGTCTGAACAATAAAAACAAAGAAGAAAATGATTGTTAGTGCCTGTTTGTTAAGAAGAATTTCTGTTATTAATGAATCAAGCAAAACTACCTAAACCCAGCTCTCTCTCTAACCAACAGATAATTCATCACAAGAAATGAATACTAGCCAAACAACATATATTAGACAACTGCAAAATAAATTTAATGGAACATGAGTTTGAACTGGAAAATGGCATTAAAAGGTTAAGCAGAAGAACTAGATTTACTAAAGAATCAAGAATGTAGTGGGTGTGAATTATATACCCGACATATTGTAAAAGCGACAATTTCCCTCCATAGAGCCAACAACCACTCCCTATATGAAAAAGGGAAAAAGGAAGACTTTCTATCAGACTATTTAACCAGAAAACTCATGTTGTAAAAACAAGAATGGAAAGGACAAGAACATCACCACACCTTCCCATCTGGGCGATAACAAACTGCAGTCACAATATCTTTTATAACGGTCCAATCAACCACTTGGCAACTAGAAATTGACCAAATGCGAACCTTTCCATCTATGGAACCAGTCATGAAGTAATTATCATCCTCAGGGTTAAAGTGAACACAGGTTACTGCATCAAACAAGGACCAGGGTAAAGTATTGTCAGCACAAGTTGAAATCTGACAAGACATGACATGCCTAAGATATTCAGAAAAAAAAAAATCAACTTTGACATAAATTGTATCTTAAAGAGCATATTGGTTTATAAAAATGATGTAAAACTGGCCAAAAGCCCACCATAGTTACTATGTGAAAAGACTCCGAGGCAATGGTCATTTTGTACTTGCCATAGTCGAACAGTTTTGTCCACCGAAGCTGACAATAGATGCTGTAGCAAGAAAACAAATGGTGAACTCTTAATCTACTTCATAAGAATTTTTCACCTTTGCAGGATACACAAATATTATTTCTTTTAGGGAGTAGCTTACACAATTCTTCGACCAGGACAGATCTAAGATCTCTGCACTGTGCCCATGGAACTCATGCAATGGTTTCTCCAACATCCGGAAAACTTTTGGAGGAAATATTACACAAGCAGAATCAGATGTTTTCCTCATGCTCTTCAATTTGCCTGCTTTCTCTTTATCAACAAAAAGTGGTTTTAACTCAGATAGATGATTTACAGTGAAATATATGCAGGATGGATCAAATTCTGGAACGTCAAGCTCATTTGACCTCTCATCCTCCAAGATTTGCCACACTCGCACAATACCATCTTCACCTGCACTTGCAAGGTACCGCCCATCAGGACTAAATTTCATTGTCAAAATTGAACCGTCATGGGCCTTGATGTCTTGCCCCTTATAAAGAGCCGAAAGTTCTCTAATCCGCTTCCCATGTCGACGAACCTTAACTCTCTGAACCTTATAAGCATCATCATCATCATGCGTCAATATCTCAGCTTCTCTTTGCTTGTCCACAGAACATGTGATGGAACGTAATCTACTCAACCATCCCTTCTTAGCTGTCTTTCGTGTGTAAATTGAATGATTTGGTTCCTCAATTTTCTTCAGTATGACTCGCCGAAATGATGAAGAGAACCCTGAAGTCTTCTCAGGTTTCACAGTGCTTGCTAAGCCGCCCAAATCTGCTTCAGAACTTTCATTTATCTGCCTATCATGCTCATCTACATTACAAGATTTTCCCCCATCGAAATTCCTATCCCTACATATAAACTTCTCATTTGAATCTAACTCATCAATAGACCCACAAGATATATTTGACCGAGGTGAAAGGAACTCATCTTCAAAACCTGAAAGCCTCAACACTGCCCCATTACTTTGTTTAAATCTATCAATTTCCCCCTCTGAACCACAGAAAACAACAGAATTTTGAGTTGCATTTTGCTCCACACGCACCCCCATCCACGTCAAGAACATCTGCCGACGCTCATCAACACTTTTTGGGCTCTTAATCCATACATCATAAGGCGGACTGTTTGTAGTTGAATTATTGAAGCTACTACGGGAATCAACCACATCAACACCATCAGAAGTTGCCTCAGAGATTGATGCAGTGTCCTCGAGGGCATCAAAGAATCGAAACCCTTCTTCAGTTAAGCTGGCCATTGTCCTTGGAATTCAACCCATGAATTCCCGCCTCAATGAACTAACCTTTTTAAGCCCAAGGAAATGTAGCAATAACTAAATTCCTCAAAACAAGCAACCCCAATGAACTGAGAAAAGAAGTACAAAAACAATCACAAAAGCAAAATTCGAGGTCAATCCCTTGATAAACGCTTATAAAACCAACCAGCAGTGACCCAACAAAGTATATTATTAACAGTGATTATAAAAGAGCAAAACAAAACCAAGAAATCCAACATGGATCCCGATCTATAACCATTGAACCTAGTCATTGAACGAATAAAAACCCCCCATGAAATATAGAGTGCAAACATTCGAAGCAAAACTTTAAAAAATAGAAAAGGAACTTTGCGACAAAATTCAGCACAGAATTTTGCACGAAAAAGGGGTTAAAACAACCGAAGTACACAGATACGAGAACCCATTAACGGTAACTGAAGATTGCATGCTTGCATTCAAAGAAATGAATCCAATAAATATTGTCTTACAGCACGCAAAACGACTATTGAGGTAAAAAGGTTTCCTTTCTGAAATGAGAATTAAAAAAATGAGACATTTGCTTACATGGGATTGTTTCTATGAGATTTCCTTGAGACTGATGAAGGCATAAATCGAAACATCCATAAAAATTGTAGCTTTTTGTCGCTCTCTTTCTTTCTCTATCTATCTCTCAAGCAGGGGAACACTGGAACAAGAACCAGATATAATAACAAAGTATATTTTACTATATAATGTCACAATAAACAAAGTGGAAGAAGAAGAAGAAATCGAATAAGGGGTAAAACAGGAAAGGGAACAATTTTCCTTGCTATTCGTGAACGGATGGCCCGAGAAACGAGATTTGGAGGGTTGGCTTTTGTTTGTGCTCTCGTCTCGTCTCTCATCTTTCCTTTAAAAACTTTCTTATGCAAATAATAAAGAAATGTTTACAGAAAATTCTTTTTTTAACGTTAATAAGGCCAAAGTTACGTCTAGTTAAGATACTTGAAACAAACCAAAAACATGTAGTTGTCATTCAATTACATGGTTAAAGGATCTAAATAAATCTAACCATTTTTATTCTCTGATCTAATTACTTTGTTTTCTTATAATTAATAATCTTCCTCTCTTGCTATCCAAGTCCAACTATCTGGTTCATATTAAACGTGTGAAATTATTTGCACTTCACATGCATATTTATACTAATTATGATTAAATAATATTTCCAATATTAGCAATAAAAGAGTTGCTTCCATTTTAGATGTTATTATTATGTGTATGGGGAGATAGATACCGTGTTTGGTGAGAATTGAGCTCTCCCCCTCTCATTCGGTGACCCATATCTGTGTCAACTAGATAGAGATAAGTTTACTTTTTTTATTAAAAAAAACAATTTTTCATACTATTTGTTGATACTGATAAACATAATTTTAGAATTTTCTATAAACATAATTTTAGAATTTTTTTATTAAAAAAAACAATTTTTCATACTATTTGTTGATACTGATAAACATAATTTTAGAATTTTCTATAAACCTTAAACGTAATAATAGAGCTTAAGAAAACTCATGACATTGGTTGACTTGCCTAGAACTAGACTAGTCATCGTTCTGATTAAATTACACATTTCTTTTTGGATTTATTTAAATTAAAGCATATATGTTAATTTTATTCCTTAATTAATATCCCTAGACACTAAAACAAAGCGACGCATTTGATTCTTCATATATATTAAATCCAAATGCAAGGGTACAAAGCAAATGTGAGGACCAGGCCGTAGTTCGCGCATACTACTTTTACTCAATAAAAATTTCTAATTATTAAGTGGTTATTGTTTGTGTGTTCTCTTCCACAATTCTAACAACGGCAGCAATCCCCTATTAGGAAGATGATTTATTCTATCTAATAAAGATAAGATGTAAGAAGAGAAAAAGTAGAATAGTGAATTTATCTTAATAATTAGCATTAAATTTTAGAGCTATTTATATAAGTATTAACTATCATAAAAATTAAAAAATATATCTATTTTAGAAATATCTATAAATACTATGGTAGTAATTACAAATATTCTAGAATTTCTAGTTATATGATTTCAGGGAACTAAATATAAAGAAGAATATTTGAGCATAATTAGAAGTGATTTACAAATATTCTTATAGGTTGTCAGCCACCCTGAAGCTCATATGTAAAACAACGGTGGGCTTGTTTCATAGTTGATGAAAAGTAGAATTCCTCAATGCTATTATCATATCATCATCAATTTGATTTGTAGCAAAGATGTAACAAACAAAAAGTACATTTTAGGCAATCAAATTCTAAAATGAATATCAATCTCGATGAACTTTATACGTGAAAGCGAGACATGAATAGCAACAGTGAATGCAGCCCTAAGGTTATCACATTATAAGGTAGGAGTGAGAGATGAGAGTCCAGTTTCACCAAGCAAAAAAGTGATCCAACAAAGTTTAGTAGCAGTAAGAGCAATACTTCTATATTCAGCTTCAGTACTAAATTTGGTAATAGTAAGTTGTTTCTTGGAACTCTAAGAAATAATATAAAACCCAAGATAGATACAGTAACTTAAGGTGGAGCAACAATCAACAACACAACTCACCTACTTAGCATTAGAATAGCATGGGGGGTAAGTTATATAGGTTCGGTTAGGTAAATGCTATATGACAAAGTAGCTTTCATTTATCATAGAATCCATTAACCGTAGTATAATGAATGTTGGTAGGGTAATGGATAATTTGGAACACTTTGTTCACTGCAAATTGAATGTCTACTTAGGTGAAGCAAAAGTATTAAAGAGCCACAATAGTGTTATAGTATTTAGTAGGGTCAGAAAGTGGGAGACCATAGTTCTTCGATAAAGGTAAAGTAGGAATAATAAGTGTAGCAATGGATTTGGAACGATTAAGGAGAGTTCCAAGAAGGAGATCACAAAGTGCATTTGTTTTGTGTTATAAGGAGGTTAGTGGGGGTGGTTGTAACTTCAATGCTAAGGAAATAGTGAAGAGGGTCAAGGACTTTAATGGTGAAGATGGTGTGAAGGTCATGAATAAGGGTTTGAATGAATGATTGTGAAGAAATTGCAACCAAGATATGATTCGTATAGATGAGTACGAAGGTAGTGTGGAAGGAAGATGTATAAATAAAGAGAGGAGTGACAAACTAGGAGGAAACAAAACCGAGATCCCAAAGTTTTTGATTCAGATTATTCAATCAAGCTCTATAGGCTTGTTTAAGGCTATAAAAGGCTTTGTTCAAATGACACACATAGTTAGGATAATGAGGGTCAGTGAACTTGATAGTTGACCCATGTTCACTGGTTTTTGAAGGTCACCATGTAAAAAGGCATTATTACATCAAGTTGATGAATGAACCAATTTTGAAACAGGACAAGGGTGAGAATAATGCAAATATTAATAAGTTTAATAACAAAACTAAATGTGTCAATGTAATCAAGGCCAAGAGACTAGTGAAAGCCTTTAGCAACAAGATGACACTTATAGTGATCAAAGGTACCATTAGGTTTACGCTTAGTACGAAAGACCTATTTAGAACCAATAATTATTATGATAGAGAGCATTGAACTCATCTCACATTAGCTTGTAACAAATGTGAATTTTTTTTCTTGAGTAAACGAGGTAGGATTAGAATAGATTGGAGCTTGAGTAGTGATGTTGTAGGTTATGTGATCAAGAGAGGATTTGGGTTTTATACGTGCAATTAGCAGTGTGAGTAACCATAAGAAGCAAAGGTGGTGATGGATAATGGAGCTAGTGATGGGTGAGATGGTAAAACGAAATTTGGAGAAGACAAGAGAGGTAGTGGAGTATTTATAGGAGGGAAAGGGCCAAAAGGAAGAGGTAAAGAACGACTAATGGATTGGGTGTAGAGGAAGTGGAGGATTTGGAAAAAGAAGAAGTTAATTTCAAGGAATCTAACATGTCGAGAGATATAGATTTTTTCAGTAAGAGGGTAGTGACATCCTTTATCATAAGGAAAGTAACTGATAAAAATAAAGGAAAAGGATTTTTGAGTGAGTTTGTTAGGGAGTAGAAAGTTGAAGGCAAAGAATTTAGTATAAGGTATGGAGGAGTTATGACGAGGTGTTAAGTGATTATTTGTAGATTACATGTATTAAAAATGAAACATGGCAGTTATATGATCAGTCCTTTTACAGATTTGGCATTTTAGAGGAAATCTGTTGTAATTTTTCTACGATAAATTAGTATAAGAAACTAAACCTTATACAGTAAATGGTTTGTTATAAAAGGAAGTTGGGTTACTATAAGAAAAGTTAGGATCCGACTAGTAGTTTATTGTATTGGATGTGCTAATAGGCTTGGGATAGGCATAAATCTTGAAGATCACAGAGCGATGCCTTGTGTCTATGACATATTATTCCCAAAGTGAATTAAAGAATGCTAATGAGCCTGATTAGAATACCGAGAGATCGATTTCACATCAACACTATTAATTTTTATTGATGTGAACGTTTATTTTAAAGTCCAAATGAAGATTAATGAAACCCTAACAGATTTTGCTTATAAAGAAGCAACTTGACATATAGCTTAAAGAAGGTCAATGGGGTTTCACAATCTTTAATCATAGTAACGAATGAATCAAAATCATATGGCAAGCCATTAAGGGTAAAAAAACACCAAGTCTTCTAGAGATAATTATAGAGAGATAGTTAGCTATAAAGGAGTCAACTTTTTTAGTTGCATGGAATCGATGCGTGAGTGTAGATTTGTGAATGGAAGTTTGCATAGGCTTTTAAGGGTGGTCCATAAGTCTCTTGGTAGTATTTTTTTAATTAAACAATTATTAATTATGAGTTCTTATAAAATTAAGATTAAAAAATCAAATTTTATTCGAATTAGAGATAATAAAGAAGCCTAATAAAAGATCTGATTAAATAAGCTGAAGTCCAATAAGGAAAATAAGCCTTAATAAGTGTGGGTCAGTTATTTATTAGGTCTATGATAGGGTGGCCCAATAATGTTACTATAAATAATTGCTAAAGTCTGCTGTTGCTTGCTTAAGTAAGTGTGTGGACGTTTAGTTTCTCTGACTTGTTAAGAGACCCACACATTAAGAGAGGCACAAAAAGACATTAAAAACATAAGGATATACAATGTTTATAAACATTGATCGAAATTTCAAAAGCTTGTTCATATGTTAAGGAGCTTGTTTAAGCAGTTCAGTAGCTTGTTCATCACTCAATAGATTGCAAAGTAATTTTTTTTGCATTTTCTCTGTTAATATAAGTTCGTGGTTAATCCTGGGTCTATAATTAAAGTTTGTGTTATGACTAACACGTGGTATCAGAGTGGTTCCATGATTGTATGAATTTGAACGGATATTTTCAAATTTATCCATAAGGAAATCATAGAAATCAATCTATTTTAGCTTATATAAATTGTATATTTGTTATTTGAATTGATTTTGAATAAGCATTGCATGGAAAAACAAGTCAAAAATGTACTTTGAGGGAAATTTCTGGCAAAATATCATTAGAATCTAGTAAAAGATCATTGGAAATGTTGTCTAAAATTGCCTTTTTTCAGTAATTGGAGGGAGAGACTGCTTCTGGGATGCATTCAACATATGGTGCAAGTAATAGACATGCGTCAGACAGCTAGCACATGTGGGAGCCAAGCATCGGACGTATGTCAGACGTGTGGGACACATACTCTCCAAGGTAGTTGGCACGTCTACTCATAACGCACGTGTGATCCATGTGCCATGAATGTGGTGCACGTCTATGCATGCTATGCACCTTACGCATTCAAAGACACATGAGGCTCTGGCATGTGCTATACATGCATCATTCATAGCACGCATTGTGCTGAAGTCAGCATACTATAGGAATAAAAACTTAAAATTTCCAAAATTTACAAAATGGTCCTTCAAGTTATTTTGGCCAGTTTTTAGGATCCTATGAATTCATAAAGTGAGTTTTTTTTATTTTCTAGATTCATTACATTGGCAATAAATAAGGTTTAACTTCAGAAAAAACAAACAAGGTTATTAAACTCATAATTGAGTGAATTTTTGGGCATTTGACTTGAAATAAAAGATATACGTGTGGTTTTGGTATCTCATATGGTGTATTTATTATTTAGTATCGCATGATTATCACTCTTATTGAGATTTTTTTTGTGATGAATTCTCAAATAAAGTTTGTTAGGTCTCAACACTTGTTGGGTCTCTTGCAAAAAGCATTCATTAATCGAGTGCTGTAAAGGTTTAATATAGCTAATTGTAAACATGTTATAACACTTATCTCTCATTAGGAGAGATTATCTTTAGCATAATGTCTAAAGAACGATACAAAGAGGGACACTATGAAGAAAGTACTTATTCTAGTGTAGTTGGTAGCCTGATGTTTGCCTAGGTGTGTAATAGATTGGATATTGCATTTGTTGTTGGACTGTTGAATAGGTATTTGGCCAATCCAAGAATAAATCATTAGAATGTAGTTAAACAAGTTTTGAGATATCTGAAGGAACCTAAAGATTATATATTGACATTTAGGAAAGTCAACAGTTTAGACCTCATAGGTTATACAAATTGAGATTTTACTATGTGCCCAGACGATAGGAAGTATACATCAGGGTGCATTTTTATATTAGCAGATGATGCAATATTGGGGAAGAGAGTCAAGCAGACACTAGTAAATTCCTCGATTATGCATGCAGAGTTTGTGGCATGCTATAGGGCTGCATCACAGGTGGTTTTGCTTAGGAACTTGATTTATGAGTTTTCTATGATTGATTATGTTGCTAAACCCATTTGATTATATTATGATTATCTTTTTGCTGTATTATTTAGTAATAGTAATAAGAACATTACAAGGTCTAAGTATTTAGAGGTCAAATATTTGACCATAAAGGAATTAATTCAAAAAGGTAACATTGAGGTGGAGTATTTGGAGATTAAGTACATGCTTATTGATCCCTTAACTAAAGTACTTCGCCAATTATTTTTTAGATACATGTATATAGTATGGGCTTGTTGAAATTCTCAGACACTGTTAACTAGGGGTCGTTGTATTTGCTCTTGATACATTTGTACAGACTTCATGTATTATGACAATATATTTTTATATATATTGATGATCATCATTTTGTTCTCAATCATATAGTTTATTGTACATTGTCATAATATAGGTGAAAGTCTATGTCGATCTTAAGCATTTTAAAGGTTATTAGGCATATATATACATATTAACTTTGAGCCTATGTCTTCAGGATACATATAGATACATAAATAAATCTATGGATTTGATAAGATATAGGGAGATATAAGTATTTAATCCCATAAGAGTTTTCTCTAATGCGGTTTAGCATTCAGTAACAGAAAACAAATTTCTTTGATGTGGTTTAGTATAAAGTTTGGAGAAATTGAGCCCAACAATGGAAAGATGATACATTTAAGATCATACATGTATTATCATAGTTTGCCAAACTCCATTTTCTCATTCATGTTAGTTATGTATTAGACATGCTTGATTATATTGGATCTGTGTCATATATAACACATGCATTTGATATTTTTTGGTATCAAAAGCCTTACGGGATCAAATGGTAGACTTTTATTATCTTTGGATCAAATGTTTTAAATTGATCAACCTTTACATTAATTTTCATAACAACTTTTATTGTTTTTATTGTTGTTACAACTGCTATAATTAATATTTATCCTAGCAGGAGAATGTTAGTGCTTTTTAATTTGACAATTATTAATTACGGTTTTTATAAAATTAAAGTTAATAAAATCAAATTTGATTAGAATTAAAGATAATAAAGAAGCCTAATAAAGAATATGGTTAAATGAGTTGAAGTTCATTGAAGAAAATGAGCCATAATCAGTATAGGCTGCTAGTTATTTATTAAGTCTATGATGGGAAGGCTCAATAAGGTTACTATAAATAGTTGCTAAGATCTCCTGTTACCTGTTTAAGTAAGTTTGTGAACGTTCAGTTTCTCTAATCCATTAAGAGGCTCATGCATTAAGAAAGGTACAAAAAGATGTTAAGAGCATAAGGAAATACAGCTTTTTAAAAGATTGATCAAAAGTTTCAGGAGCTTGTTCATACGTTAAGGAGCTCGTTCAAACAGTTAAACAGATTGTTCATCTTTCAATGGATTGTAAAATAGGTATTTTTTCGCATTTTGTCTGTTAATATAAGTTCATGGTTAATCCTGAATCTATAACTAAAGTTTGTCTTATGACTAACACTCTTACTATTTCACATTCGAGACTGAAGCAATGATAAAGCAGAGGGTTGCAATGTGATAGTAGTACACAAATTGTTCCATCTTTCGCCACTAAAGATATTAAGAGTAAGATAATAAAGAGTCAGAAGTAAAACTCGAAGCGTGGGATGGGGACAAGACAATGCTGTCAATATAACTCATGAGATCACAGGTTAGTAGGATATATTTCACTTGTTCTCTCCGAACTAGATGATTCGTATTGTTCAAAGTAGCAGTGATAAAGTATGTAATATTTTTGATGGGTGGTAACAGGTTAAGTTGTGATAAAAAAAAGGGGGGGGGGTAAGATAGTATATTTATAATGACAGAAGAAGGTGTTGGTAATTCAATTGTGTTGAAAAGAGAACAAGACTGTAGGGTGGGAGACAGAAAAAAAAAACTAGAATAGAAAACATCATGTTAGTGGGTTCTAATACTAATTAGAAGATGTAAGAAGAGAAGAGTAATAGGACATTGTAAAGTTATTTATATATTCCTTCACTATCCTTAAAAAAAACAAAGAATATATTTTGAGAATATTTACAAATATCATGGAAGTAATTATATATATATATATATATATATATATATTCTAAAATCCCTAATTACATGATTCTAAGGAACTAAATGCAGGAAAGAATATTTGAGAAGAATTAGAAGTGATTATCAAATATTCTTATTTGTTATCAGATAACATCTCAAATTTAAATAAATTTTGCAATATAAGTGATCTGTTCTAAGTTTTTTACTTTAAGTATGATAAGAGAATGTTATATAAGAATGTAAATGCACCTTCAGATTAGTAAGGCAAATTCTTTCACTGAAAAATATAAAAGATATGGTCATTTTTTGCGTTACAATATTTTAAGTCTTCTAAGTGTATATAATTTAGACTCGTATGAATCTGAGTGTTCAATATATGTCATACATAGTATCTTTTGAGCCAATTTCCATTAATATGGTCAATTTGCAATA
>JAOQMM010000006.1:10943744-10955629 GCA_027563515.1 Erythroxylum platyclados
TATTTTGTTTGTTATATTATGATATACATAGATAATGTAGACATAGATGTGGTTATTCATCATTTTAAAAGTTTACTTGAAGAAATATTTGATGAATAAAGGTATATCTATTTGTTAACAATCATGTATTTATTTAATCAATTTTTTTGTATAATTGTGTATGATTTTTACTATGAGTTCTTTTTAAATATAAAGGAAGTGATGAGAAGCGATGCCACATTGTATCACAATCTTCTTTTAGCTTCTTGTTAAAATATGTTATTAGTTTTTATGTTTATCTCTAAAAACCAAATTGAATATTTGATCAATCCCTCTTTTGCTAATCTAGATATACTGATAATTAAAGAATGATAAACATTAAAATTTTCATTTGTTTAGTTGAGTCTTTTGCTTTTCTTATGGCATATTTGTCTTGTTTTCTTTTAGGTAAAATAAAAAAGAAAAAGTATTGCATATCTTGTATAATAAAATTTATAACTGAAGTTTAACAAATCTTTGTAAGAAGGAATTTATAAAGGTACTCAGACTACTAATGTTTGAATATAACCTTTTGAAGAGATCATTGACACACCTGACTTGCTAGAGACATAATAGGTTAAGGAAGCTGAAATCCTCCCATTAGTTTGATTTCTTTATGAAGATTCAGTACATGACTTGAAATGGAATAGTGGTCTATTAGGAACCATAACCTTGTTAGGTACCTAATATAGACATTTGTAAAAGAAGATAGTGATTTAAATTTACTAATTTACAGTTTTAACATTTTGAAAATTTAGTAAAATCTAGTTCATCATATGCACTTCCTTGCCTCCATAATGTTGAACTCATAAAGAGAAATAATTGAGTAAATCAAATTTTGTATAGCACATGTTATTATGAACTTAACTATAAGATCCTATTTGTAATATACTTGCGAGGGGTTAAAATGTTAAAAAGGATTTTGACAATTAACATTTTATAGGTATTTCAAGAAGTATCAAATTCCTTTCCTATTGAAATGTGCCAAACTTTGAGGGTCTATAGTTATAGGCTAAAAGAAATAGAAATGATATGCAATCATATTGACACTGTCATCCCGAGTTATAACAATTAGTTTGTATTTCCTATGAATATTTAAGTTAAACATTATCATAGCTAAATAATAAATTAGTTATAAGGTGATTTTTAGATATGTTAAAGATTTAAAGAATAATGAAATAATTTTTTCCGTCAGTAAAATATACCGATATAATAAACAATTCTGTCGGTATATTTTACTGATAGAATTATGTATTCCATCGATATAAATTTTACTGATAGAAATTTTTTTTTTGTCTCTAAATTTTTAACGACAAAATAACAAAATTCTGTCATTAAAATTTACTTACGACCTTTTCTCAGACGACTTTTCCCGTTGGTAAATTTTGTTTCCCGACGGAATGTCTTTATTTTCCGTCGGTAATTTCCGTCGCTAAAAATTTTTTTTTTGCAGTGTAATGAGATTATATTAATTAAGATGAGATCTTAGTTTTAATATTGAATTAATTGTTTTTCTTAGTATGATTAAGATTAGTAATTAGATTGGTTCATAATTTATTTTTAGAAAATTAGTTCCTAAACTTAAAATTAATTAGTTTCAATTAGATTAAAATTAATTAATTAAATTCCTTAAAATTAAGAAAAAATTTCTTAATTAAATTTATTCTTTCACTATGATTGAGATAAATTAAATTTATGATTTTATTTATGTAGAGAATTATTATTCAATTTATTTAGAAATTGTTTCTTTATAAATAATAAGTTTCTTAATTTATTAGAAAAAGTATTTTTCTTGGTTAAATTTTGAAAAGTGTTTTCATTTATTAATTAAGAAAAATGTGCTTTCTTTAATATTTTAAAAATAGTTTTCTAACTTATTAAAGAAAGATTTTCTAATTAATAAAGAAATTAATCTCTACATAAATAATATAAATGACTTTCTTAATTAAATTTAAAAGTATTTTATTTAATTTTGAAAGTAGTTTCCTTCTAAGATTAGAAAATAGTTTTCTAATTAAGGAAAAGTAATTTCTAATGATTAGAAATAGTAATTGCTAATTAGATTAGAAATAGTTTTCTAATTGGATTAGAATATGTTACTTAAATAATTTTGAAAAAGGAATTTTTCTAAATTATAATGAATAAGAAGAATAATTTATTAAAAATTGTTTTCAATAAACTTTTTAAAGGAGTCGAGATAATTAGAAATAGTTTCAAATTGGTTTTCAAAATTGTTTTCAAATTAAATTAAATTTCTATTTGGAATAGGAATTTAATTCATTAAGGAATTAATGGGTTTAATCTAATTTAATTTTTCCAAAGAGTTGGAAATGTTATTTTAGATTATGAAGATCAATAACTATAATCAAATGAAGTTTGATGTTTTATACATATAATTTGATTATGAGTGCATAAGTTGCATACTTTATTTGTATGTTTGATATATATATTGGATACATGTTAAATTGTACGTCTTATATGTGTGATATTTTACATGCAATTTTGCGTTTGATGAGGTGAATAAAATTAAATACCTCATTAAAATATTATGTAAATGTTGAGAACATGATTGTTGCCTTCCATTGTTACAAGAAAAAACCAAAGTTCTATTTATTATTAGGCTTGTTGAGCAAACTCAAAGTCATTTTAACCCGATTATATTGAGTTTTATAAAAGTGGGTTCTACTTAACTAAATTTGTGTGATTGGGATGAGCGACCTCATGATCACATGAATTTAGAGGCAAGGTTAGGAATAACATATAAGATATGTTTTGGGAAGACTTGTCACTTAACAGATATAGGAGTCACATGAGATATGATTGATAAAGTTATTATCTACCAAATTTAAGTTTAATTAGTTTGTTAAGCAAACTCAAGATCAACTATATTTGAATGGGATCCTAGTCCATTAAAAAGATTAGAGTATTGTTTCCGAATAGTAGTGAGGGCAATTATTTCGAATAAAATAGTGGGAGTAACCAAATATATGATTAAAGTCCTAATCTCATTTGGTAGTTATGACATATAATTAATTACTTGCTTTCTAGCAATTATATATTTTTATTGGAATTTACCTTGTTTAGTATAATTGATACTACTAAGTTAGCGAACCAAATTCCTTAGAAAAAGGTTATATTTGAGAAGAGTTCCCAATGTTTGATAAGAAAAATTGTAAGTTTATTATGTAAATTTTGCTATTGATCCTTGTTGAGGATTCAGTGACAAAGTTTTAGAGATATGTCAAAATCATATAGATAACAAAATGTATTGGCAGTTTTAGTTGACTAATGTCTCGTAAACTTTGATTACAACATGTAAGATGTATATCAACTATATGATTACAAGATGCAATAGGTTGCATTGAGTAGAGCTTAAAGGTATAGTACCTTGATGGAATTATTTCACTTAATTTAGCTTACTAAAAGCATAATTATGGACTACAATTAAAGGCATTTGGTATAGAATGATAATAGTTATCATTAAAAGAAAATGATTACATGACTTTTCTTGCCTATATGAGATACAATAGAGATCAGATATATATTTCTAGTTCATGCTTATGAGTATTTGATATTGAATTTAGATTTAACATTATTATAATGTTCAAAGCATGATAAGAAATAAATTGTTAAGTAAAAGTAATTGATCTAATTTTATACAAATAGTTTGTATGTGTTGGATCAAAGGAGACTTATGCTTAACATAAATGGAAAAAAATACAAAGTTGGATAATCGAGACTATCCTTTTATGCCAAGTTGGTTAAATTAATATAACGAGAATCATAAAGTTACATACAAGGATATGTGTATCCTTTTGATTATGAATTGTATGAAACTCGTAAGACTTGTCAAGTTGAAGAATAACAAAATCAACCTTTGGTGAAAGGATGATTATGGTATTGAATTGCTAAATTTATCTATATGATGTATTGGATCGAATAACAATTCATAAAAGCATAATACTTATATTTCATTTTATGTGATCTAGTCATATGTATTAAATGAAATGTTGATTTAAAATTTTGAAAATTTTAAATTTGTTTAAATCTAAGTAGAAGTTAAGTATTGAGAATGTTAAAGCGCTTCGATGAGATCATTGTGGTGAGTTTTAAATTTTTTGTTATCTATAAGGAATGAGATTCTCTGGTAAATACCTTCACAACTAAATTCATAAGAGTATGGTTTTATGTAAGAAGGAAAATACAATATGAGATATTATATGATGCCATATTATTTCTTCTATAGCAATGTCTAGCACAATGACTTAATTCAATCATTCTAATTAGATCAATTAGCAAGATTTCATATTAGATATGAAATGTTAAGTCTTTGAAAGAGTCAAAGTTAATGATTCAAGGATGTGATGCTTGGTTGAAGCATATATTATCCATTAAGTTTAGAACTAAATTAGGTAATAAAAGGTTATGAGATATCTAAGAGGTTGGATATAATCTTACATATCCATTGAACAAACTGTTTGATTCAATGTATACTTATAGAAGAATGGTTCTTAAGATAAGTAGCGAGAGTAAGATGAAATTTGAATAGTTCAAATCTCATGATAGTACATCTAATTGAAACTAGTGTCTTTGTTTATACATTTGATGTATAGTTGAAAGGCTACAAGACATTAAAAGATTCACTTTCATGATGAATTCAAAGAGTTTGTTTTAAAGATGATTGTGAATTTATCATGTCTACAAGAAGGTTAGTGGGAGTATAGTTGTCCTCCTCAGTAGGACTATGTGGAGACAAATTGCTCATAGAGAACAACAATTCTAATTTTCAATTGTTGAAATAATAATTCTCCAAGAACAACTCTTGTTGGATATGAAAAGATAAGAGTTTAATTCTGAGAATTAAATCTATAGAGATGGATTGGAAGTTGTTCACCTATTCTAAGTCCAAGTACATAGATAATGTACTAAAAATGTTTAGTATTTGAGATATCAAATACTTGTGAAGTATTAATGATATCCATTATTCTATGTATGAGTTGATATTTCAGTTCAAGGAGATAAGGGCATTTACTTTAGAAGTAAATCCTAATGAAAGTTTATTTTACTTGGAACAATATCATTTTAAGATTGGAAAGGTTCCAATGGAGCAATGGTTGCTAATTAAGCCATAATACATTTTTCATTAAGTGGAAATGATTATTTGGATCAATAAGTTCTTTAATGAACTTGATATATTTCCTTGCATTCTTTAAGACAGTAATATACTGTAGAACATTAGGGCCATTGGGCATGTAAAAAGAGCTAAGGTTTCATAAAAAATCCAAGGATGTATTTAGGCAATTTTCCTTAATTATGATGATTAAAATGAAAGCTGTAAGATATAAGCAAGTGCTCTATAGAGAATCTTGTAGAATTCTCTTATTAAGCCACTTTCCCAGTAGTAGTATAATCGTCATATAGTGAAATGGTATACACTACTTAGACAATTGGCTTAGTGCAAGTGGGAGATTGTTAGTTTATGCCCTACATCCAATCAATTGTTTGTAATTTAGTGACAAAATAATTTAAAGACATTCTTTATCTTGTACATGTTTAAATCTATATAATAAAGTCCACGGTAATTATACATTGCAAATGAAATTATAATGAGATTATAATTATGAGATTTTTATTGCATTTATGTGTTATCCCTAAATTGTTCCTAGTCATTGTTCTATTAAGACTGGACATTAATAAAACGTGAAAAGATTAGCACACATTTTGTTTTTCCTTATAAAATAAGCAATAAATCTCATAGACTAAAGTATGGAGATATTTAAACAAACGTGTGGGTGCTTGTTAGAGAACAAATTCACTTAACTGACCCGATATGAGGAATCCATTTGGAATATTACTTATATATCTATGAAATTCTCATTGTGATGATTATATATGTGATATTTTGATTTGAGGTCTCCAAAGTTATCTTGTATAGGGATTACTATTTTTTGATAATACTTATGACCTATTCTAATCATAGATCGTTTAGTCGGTAGTAATTAGATGTAGCATGAACTATATGGAGGTAATTAAGTCATCAAGATAAGATTCATTACTCTAAAGTAATTAGGGAGAATGTTCTGTTGTTCTCAATTAGTATTGATTCGAGAAATCTTTGGCTAAGGTATAATGACGTTTTGTAAATAGTTTACAAATATAATTAATTGAATCAATAGCTAATGGTGGAGAACTAATATGATTGGACTTAAAATGGAGTAGACATTAATTCTATGTTCTATGTATAATCAAAACATTGTATGATGAAATGATTGAATTATACGAAAAAATCATGTATGAAAAGGTTAGTTAAAACTAGTTTGACATTCATAAATATTTGGGTGGTTATGATGTATTGTTAGACGTTAATCATGATCTATGATATAACTTATTTAATTGGAGAATCCAATATAAATTAAAACGAGTGTTAAATTCTTATTATGAATTACAATTATAATCTATAATCAATGCCAACATATTTGAAAACCTAATGAGTCTCACATAAATAATAGGCTGAAGAGAGCAAAGATATTTTAATCAAGTTGGACTTAATTGTAAAGTTTAATAATCTTTATGATTAATATGAGATATTTAATAAATAAAGACAAAAAATGATATATTAGATCTTATTTGGGCATAATTTTAATTAAATTACTAAATTGTCCAAAACTAACTTAAACTCTAACGAAGCTAGCATTTTTTGCTTAACCTTCTCTGTAAGAGTTACAGAGTTCTCTCAACCTGTTTTATAGATACTATTAGAGGTCAGACCCTTTTGTGACTACGGTAGTTGAAATGGATCAATTTCAGAAATAGCTCAAGGGATACGACAAGAATATGATCAAGTATCAAATAAGGTACGAATTAAGATTCACGCTTTATTACGATGTATATGTTAATCATTTTATATAATTAAAATGATCTTGGCTTTCGAAAATCAAAATATGAAAAATTTTGTAATTATTCCACTATGGTCGGGATTTGATCCCATCCTAATTTCTCAACAAAAACTATCTTCAAGAAGTTAAGAATGGAGAAAACCCTTAGGTCCACTAATTAATTACCATCGTACTAGACAATAAATCAACAATCACTAGCCTTTGAATATTAATGTAATCTCTATAATGTGTGTGCATAGATGGAGTTATCTTCAAGATCATTCAAGCATATCAAATTATCTACACCCATTTCCATATAATAATGAGAACTTGACACCATTATATATCTGGACCTTCATTCTTTTGATATTTTGAATGACAACTCAAATTGGAAATTAGACTAGAAGGAACCAAAATCCACTTAGTTAATCTTATGTGATCTAAACACAACATTCCAAAAGTTAGTTTTATTATATGATTGACTATCTTAATGAAACTAAAAATGAAGGAATTGGTTCCTTGCATTATGGACAAGTCATGTCCTCTCCACATCCTTAGAGATTTTTAAGCGTTAGAACCATCTTTTCTTCAAGTCCCCTTTATTAGTGCAATATGACATCATATACTGAATCTGAATAATAATTAGTTAAATTATAAATTTTGCATTAATTTGATAAGTCAAAAAGCTTCAGTCAGTTCACTTAAATTTAACAAAACTTGTTTTTCTTGTCTAATATACACTAAAGGAAAGGGATTTGATAAACTCCATGGCTATCCATAATTCAACTCATATCATGACTAACATCACAACAACAATGAAAAAAAATACTTTATTACAAAAGAAGATTCTCACCTTACTAATGCCTATAAACAACTGAATTAAAATATTTAATATGAGCATACACCACAGATGGTTTCTAGGAATTACATTAGATTATTACCTTCTATGTTATTAGGATGAACTTCTTCTTTTTTTATAGAAGTTGTGATGCTTAGTGTTTTGTATTGTCTATTGTAACCTTATTGGGTTGTAGGGTTGAATTTCTTTCCTTTTTTAACCAATACAATTACTTTTAAAAAATGATTTTATTTCATGGAACATAAACTTTTTTACATGGTATAAAACTAATGTATTTCATGTAATTTGTTATTTATTAGCAAAAGTTCATGCATAATAAAACTAACCTTACATTTATTCATGAGTTAAGATACGGTTAGAGAAAAAAATATAACTTTTTAACATTTATTATAAAATGTTTTAATAAATATAATAAACTGTACGATTTCTTACCACTACTATATTGATTGTATTCATGTAAGTTATATATTTACAATTTAATTACTGAAATATTTTTAAAACTAAATTTAATATTTTATATTATATTTTATCTTTGGCATGTTCTACTGCAAGTGACAATACAGGATAGTACATGTATATTTGATTTAGATAAACAGAGTACCCCTATGAAAATTTCGTTAATTTAGTGTGATAATTTCATGTTCTTGAATTATCAATTTAAAGAAAATATATAGAAAATAACGCAAAATAATTGATTTTTGTGAAAAAATGTTTAACTTCTAACGCCTACGCAAATAAGACAACTCTAATGTCTTATGCATTTAGTACTAGAAAAAAGGAACTTTATTGGTTTGCATGGTTTCATTCTGAGAGCTGTCCCATCAGCCATATCAAGTAGTTATATACCTCGCACCTCTTCACTTCACAAACAATACGAGATGAGGTTACACATAGTCTATTCTACTCAATTTCTTAAATGCTATTATCGTGGCATATTCAGGTGAATACCTCTAACCTTTTTCTATATTGCAAAATGCTCAGAAGGTAGATAGGCTGCAATAACCACGACCCTTGCGAGGAATATTGCACCAACAAACTCTCGGAGAATTGAGGAATTCTCGCATCACCTACTGTTAACCTGGCTTATGATCACTACCTTTTATGAGAAATGCATGAACATGCACCACAAAATGAAACTATAATAGGCTAAAGGCCATGATTTTCAAAAAGCGAAAGAGGAAAAGTTTAGGTAAGCTATACGTAGTCTGTACAGATATGGCGGTAAGAAGTTGATGTCTCTTATGAAGATGGTCCCTCATCGTGCTTTTAGCTAGTACTACGGCTGGATTTCTTATCCTCCAGTGCAAATCGTTGCAGTGGGGTGGACAGTTGCTTTTAATACATGCCATCCTTTTTGTACCCATTGTAATTTCTTTCTTCTAAAAGAATAATAACTAGAGGCTTTCTCAGACTTTCTCTTAAGCTAAATCTTCTTTTATATACATGTTTTTACATCATTAATGCGTATACCTAATATTTAGATTAATCTATAAAGAAATCGAATACTAAGAAATATAAAAAATATATCTTCAACCTTTTCTTCTTGTTTTATTTAGTGTTTTAAAAAACTAGACTGGAAGTTAAACCAATAAGATAAGAGGTTTAAGGTTTAAAAGATTTAACTGCTATTAAACTAACTAAAGTTTGCATAAAATTAAAGAATTTGAAATATAATTGAAAGAGATTATCTTTACCCTTTGAAAAATTTAAATTTTAATTAAAAAAGATATTACTAAATAAAAATTAATTGATTTATTTGGGTTTATAAGAACTTATTAATTTACGAAAATCGACTGATTAATTAATAAACTAATTAGTTTTTAACAATAAGAATTATTAAAGTAAATTAAACTAGAAAGTTAAAACTAAACTGAAAAGTTAGTCAATTTAAAGCTTTTACAATTGAACCTGTCGAGTTGATTAAATTTTTTAATCATTAATTTTAATAATAATTAACTTTAGAACCAAGAAATTTTCCCATCTTTCTTCAGCAGTTAAATCAAATTTACCAGACCCTTGGCAATAACATGCAGACAATTTTGCTCCCAACAATCTCGTAGCTGGTTAGGAAGTGGCACCTTTTTTCCTGACTAAGGTAATCCTTTCAAGCAATACATGGGATGCCAGCTCAAAAACTCCCGTAAGATTTTAAGCTCAAAAACCTCTTAAATTTAGCTTGAATTCGAACTTGAGATTAATGTTTAGTCATATTCTTAAGTATATCTCAATGGCTAATATATTTCTCCTTTTGTAAACAAATATCCAAAACTAAACTACCTGTCAGGTCTTGCATTCAAAGATTAGCAATTCTTTGAATCACTTGAGAATGCATAACCTAAATTCTTTATTCTTGAAGCCTTGTCAAATTAAACGTTCTAGCACAAAGCGGCTGTTGCTAGCGCAATTTTATGCGAATTTGCATACATATGGTGAGAAGGAGTTTACATGACATCTCATTACGATCTCCGTACTCTCTAGCAGACTAAGCATGTTGTTTCACTTGTTTTCCTGATCGTATACATTCATTCATCTCTGCGTGGATTTCTGTTTACAATATAAAAGGCCCACTACCACTACTGCCATTGTTAAAGTATAAAAACTTCCTTGGGATCTGAGTTCTGATGAAAAATCTCTGCTAACAGATACATCTGCTGGTGGGCAGAGAGAGTAACACTAACACCCAAAGAAAATTAGGGTTTGTTTGTGATGTTTGAGTAGGACCACACTTAATCTAATGTCAGGTCAGTTCATTTTCTACCTAATAATGTGGGTAGTGGGACCACTGCAGTGGGGGTGCATCTGATCCAAATCTTATGGCTACCACACCACCTCTTTTTCTCTCTTTTTGATCCCCAGTTGGTAATGAGTTCTCGCCAGCTATTGTATAAGCCTGAAATTGGACCAGCCTAGGCTTATATCTGCGCTGAACAACCTTATAGGGTGGTCCTATGTTCATGAAATTATCATTAAGTCTGTGTTCTGGACCGACTGACCTTACCTGCTTTTTGTGCAACTTAGTTCGTACTCTGCTCTTTTCATGAACTCCATGCCAAGCAGTGGAAGAACATTGTGAAGCGAGATGAAAATTGGACTTCAAAAAGTTTACAATATTTTGTCTCTGGCTAATTTACTTCCTAGTGCTCGGTTTGGAGAAAAATTGTGGTGTGGCCCAGGATTGAGTGTACCAACCAAGGCAAAAGTTGACAACTGGTTAGTATTAGGCCCGGTTTGAAGATCCAACTTCTGAAACTGATAACTCAACTTTGTTTTGTAATTGGCTGCTTGAAAATGAAAGAGCCTCAACCCAAGGCCACCATGTTTCATTTAACGATTAGTCCACTTATATTGGCTAAGCAAAGCAATAAACTATTGATCCAGATTCACTATGGATTTTATTTTGAAAGGTAAAATAAATGCATTAAAGCAGTATGAAGATGGAAGCAAGTAAATCAGGGCGGAAAAAAAAAACTATCGAAAGAAACAAAAACAGCCCCAGAACAAGGGGAACACTCAAACAGAAGCAGTCACTAACACAAGTAGAGAGAACCCAGAATACAAAGGTAGTAAATTTAGGAGACTCCATTTACAAGTTATATCTGTACTCAAATATGTTGTAAGTGTTAGTTTATACCCTTGTAATCAATTAATTGTTTATAATTTTATGCACAATATTATTATTTTAATTAATAAAGGCATTCTTTATCTTTATGTATTTTGTTAATTACATTTGATGTTTTAATATTAAGGGTATAATTTATGAAATAATTATAATGCAAATAAAATTATGATGAGATAATAATTATGAGATTTAGTTTGCATTTATGTATTATTTTTAAGTGTTCCTAGTTGTAGTTTCATCAAGACAATATATTGATGAAACGATAAAACTTACATATATTATGTTTCTTTTTTATGAAAAAAGTAATTAATCTCATAAATTAAAGTATGTAGATACTTCAACAAATGTGTTAAGTTATATGCCATTGTAACAATATTATTGCATGTGCATGAATATGTGTGTTTTTGCATTTGTTTTGAGTTTCTTCATGTGTATTATTTTGTCTTTGCTTGAGGACAAGCAAAGGTTTAAGTGTGGGGATGTTGATAGTTGTAGTTTACATTATGTTTTAGTA
>JAOQMM010000006.1:11013652-11031989 GCA_027563515.1 Erythroxylum platyclados
TCATGAGCTTTGTCGTGATTGTGAGCATAATAGAGATCGAGATAGTGATCGTGATCGTGATCCTAACCTTGATCGTGATCGTGATCCTAACCTTGATCGTGATTGGGGCTGGGACCAAGATCGTGATAGAGATAATGACTGTGATCAAGACTTAGACCTTGATAAAGACAGAGAGTATGGGCAAAATATGGATTATGATGGAGCAGATGATGAGGGGATTTCAAAACACAAAGATAGCGGGAAGGAAAGGAAGAGTTCTCTTGATGATTATGATGATTACATTTATGGGAAACCAAAAGTTATCCAAGCTTGCTATCCTAATGTGGAAAAGAAGTCTTTTAGCAGCAACAAAGTGGAGACAGATATAGACAGGGGAAGGTCACAAACACGACAACCTCAGCAAGACAACATTGTCAGCGGCAACAGAAGAAGGCCTTGCCCAAGTACTTGTTCAGCTGATGAGTATAGGTAAATACCTATATGCATTTCAACCTATGTATTCAATAAAATTTATTTACCATCAAGAATTGGTAATGGCATCTCTGCTTCCCTTTGTAATTTACAATTGAATCATCACGCTTTTTCTTTTGTTTACAAGAAGGTAATTTTTTGGCTTCAAAGACAGAAATTTGTTATATTTTCTCTTTCCACAGTTACTGTGAACTACTAGTGACAACTGCAGTGTTACATATAAGAATGTGTTTGTATTGGT
Organism: Erythroxylum platyclados; assembly: GCA_027563515.1. Taxonomy (NCBI): domain Eukaryota; kingdom Viridiplantae; phylum Streptophyta; class Magnoliopsida; order Malpighiales; family Erythroxylaceae; genus Erythroxylum; species Erythroxylum platyclados. Next base: position 11,014,365 of record JAOQMM010000006.1, read on the forward strand.
CAACCCTATTCATTACCATTTTGACACTGACCTTATTTACTATCCCAGTTCTTTAGCAGTTAGTTTCTATGTTTTGAGTGCTTGAGAGTGGTTATGGATTTGCATCTTGCTGTTTTTTTCCCTATAGTTTGTGTTCCTCTGTGGACCTGAGTTTGCCAATAAGCATTCATGTGTAATGCTGTCCTCTACAACCTCCTAAGGATGTGAAAGGACTAAAATATTTTGGTAAAATATTCTATTGACTTGATTGTTTGATACTTAGGCACTGATTTGTTGTTCTATCTGTTGAAGTGCCTTGCCATGTTTCAGATAAGGCCTATTGAAAGGCAGTTCTGTGTGGACTTAAATTTCCATCTTGAAATAAGCATTTTATGTTTCCAGTTGAATAGAATGATGATTATGTTGTCCTTAAAAATTTTCTTTTCTAGGCATTTTAAACCAGACAAGCAAAAATATAGAGATGCGGTGACAGAACAATGGCCTAAAACAGTCTCTTCTAGTGAAGTGATTAGTTTTCCTGGAGCTTCAGAAAGGGCATCCAAGTATAGATCAAGTGAGAGATCTACAAAGTTGGATGATGTGCACATGGGGGATTTATCATCAGAGAAATCAACCTCTAAAACTTCGCCCATGGGCTTGGTGGACAGGTCCCCTTTGTCCAGTAGTCTTGAGCGCAGGTATACCAACAGAAGTACTAGGCAGAGTCTTGACATTGAAGAATCAGGTAGGAGGAGCAATGTTTCTGTCAGTGCAAGAGATTTGACCCCCCGTGAGGATAGTTCAACTTGTGATATGCCTTTAGAGAAGCCACTGGTGGATGATTACATTCCAGCTGTATCAGCATTTTACAATAGAACAAGTCAGGGCAACCCTGCCCTGACTCCTAGATTCAGAGGTGGAGTTGGCTCCCCTTTCATCAGTATGCTGGAAGAAGACGGTAGAACCAACAGTGGAACTAGGTATAAGCGTAGTGGTGAACCCAATTTTGGAAGAGGACAAGGAAGTACATGGAGGGGTGGCCCAAACTGGTCCTCACCAATGCCAAATGGTTACATTCCTTTCCAACATGGACCTCCTCATGCAAGTTTTCAAACCATGATGCCACAGTTCCCTTCTCCACCCTTGTTTGGTGTTAGACCCTCCATGGAAGTCAACCACTCTGGAATTCCTTATCATATTGCTGAAGCTGACAGGTTTTCTGGCCTTTTGCGTCCACTTGGGTGGCAGAATATGATGGATGGATCAGGGCCTACTCATGCGCATGGATGGGATGGAAATAGTGGTGTATATAGGGATGAAATGCACATGTATGGAGGGCCAGAATGGGAGCAGAGTAAGCATCCAATGAATGGTAGAGAATGGGAATCTAGTGTAGACAATTGTAGAGGGCAAAATGGTGATGCAAAAATAGATTTGCCAATAAAATCCTTGAAAGAGGATAATCAGAAGCAAGCTTCTATAGATGCTTTGTTCTCTGGGAAGGAAGGTCAAATGCCAGAAAATGAAAATGGTTATAATGGGGTTCAAGATAGAGCTCTTGAGACAAAGCCAGCTGTATCTTATTCAGTCAAAGAAGCATCAAAGCTCTCAACGTTCAATGAGATTATAACATATCCTCCTAAAATGCTGGGTGATTTTAATAATCCTCACTCTTACCGAGCTTATCTTTCTAAGCTGGACATTTCAAGTGAACTTGTCGGTCCAGATTTATTCTGCCAGTTTATGGCTTTTTTGAATGTAGGACGCAGAACAGTTGTAGATGAAAAGGTTGCTATGCTTGTAAATTTAAAGGTAGAAACTCATCTCTGTCTCCTGAAATCGAATCCATTGTTCGAAATATCTCTGTAATAAAAGACTTTCTGTGCCAGGATGGAGCAAGAGCAGTACCCAAAAGTTCCAATAAGTTGTTGAGTCCTCCACTCTTTTCAGCCACAAGTAATACTGTTCATAAGGTAAGCTTGAGCTTGACAAATTAGATGATAATTTGCTGTAATTAGTGTCATGTGGTTCCAGATCCTGCTTTATCATGTTTATATATTTGACTCATAGGAGTGCAGGGGCATAATTGAAGTTTTACAGAAGAATATATTGTTTTTTGAAGGAGATTAGGAGTTGCCCCTTAGCAGCAGGAGACTGATTAAGGGTGTTTGTATTTATGCAAGCTGAGGTTCTTATTTCTAAGTTTTCCTTGTCATTTTCTTTGTGCCTTGGGTCTGCTCTATCCTTACGCTGCCTGCTCTTATGCAGAATGGAAATTCTTATCCCTAGGAAATTTGTTCTCATGCAAAGTTAATGTAATTGCATTAAGTGCTGTTGTTAACCAGTGAGTTTAGTTGCTTGTATATTGCTACTTAATGTTAATATGAAGCTTTTTTTCCTGTTTGTTTTCTCTTTGGGTGAGGGGATGGGATTATTTGGGAAGGTGCAATTTAAAGTAGAGGACAGCACATCTTCAAATATATGTTGGGTGGATGCGTATTTTAGGCCAATTTTTTTAATAATCACGTTCTTTTTTGTTTTGAGTCAGGCTCACACACAGGGAAATAATACTAATAACACTATGAACGTTTGGTTTGTTAGGAATCCTAATGGACCATTTTGGTCTCACCTGACTACACCTCATGATTTGGGTGTCTACTATTGGGCATCTCATCTTTAACTATTGCTTGTTGGTCAATTAAGACTCGAAAGATATTTTGAAATGTCAAGTTTGGAAATATGAAGCTTGGATAAATTTCTTATTTGCAGAGAGCCTTGGACATTTACAAGAAGCAGAAACTAGTTTTGCATGGTTTTCCATCTGTTAATACTGGGCCAGTAGATTGTAAGTTAGCATTCAAAGAGGAGGAGCAAGTCCTTGTTACTGATGAGAACAAAGCAGAGGAGCTTCTGTTAAATTGTCAAACTGAAATGAACAAGGTAATACTGAATTTTGATCCGGTGAAGGCAGAGGCTGCTTCAATTGCTACTGGACTGAAGTCTAAAGAGATGGTGTCATCAACAGGCCAATTGCATATTCATGATTATGATATCTGTGAAAAGTTGGATGTACTAGATAGATCACCTAGCCATGATGACTCACTAAAGTCAACACAAGTTGTTAGAGGTGATCAGATAGATGAGATATCGAGTAAGATGGTCTCTGATAGCCATGACGGAGATGAGAGTTGCAAGTTTCATTCTGCTGAAGATCAGGACCTTCGTGATGCAATATCTGATTCTTTATTATTTTCAGATGGTTCTAGCAAGGTATCTGGGGCTTTGATGCCTCGATCAAGTGAGTCGGAATTGGTAATTTTAACTCGGATACATCATTCTCCTAAAAGTACACATTGAGACATTTACTATATCCATATTGTTCAATGCCTTTTTCTTCTCAAGTTTTTTTTTCCCCTTACCTGTCCTTTCAATTTAAGTAACGGAATAAAAGAAAATCTGCTTTGGATCCATTAGGTGGTCTTAAGCTTCCACCAAATTATCTGCATTTTGTCCTTTATTTTGGTCTTTTGTTTTTGAGAAATTTAAAATGCATTGGTATATCAAAAATGAGAAAAGGTACAAAATAGACTCATTAACACTTGGGAAACCAAGCTAGAAGGCCAGAAAGATACCAGAAAGATTAAGCATTTGGTGCCATGTCGAGAGAAGAGATGCTTTGGAACAATTGGTTTCTCCATAGGGGCCTCGCATCTGCTATTTGTTTAGAGGAGAGGTGCTGAAGTTTAGTATCAAGGCAGCAAGTAGAGACAATAAAACCATCAAATACGAGTAGGTAATCACCAATTTTGGATTGTGCATTGACTCCACCTGAGTTGAGAGGTTATTGACTGCACCTGAGCTGAGGTTGATGGATGATCAACTGTTTTCTTGATAGGTTTGATAAGCTCTAACAATAGGATTTGTATATGAGTAGATTTGTGCTGATAAATTGTGCAACTCAAAGATATTGTAGGCAATGAAATCTCCATTGCAATTCCTCTGGTGATACGTAACCAGTGCAACAGTTCCTGCCAATTTCTGGTTGATGAAGAGGCACTATATGGGCTTTAAATTCTGCTCCATATGTATGAAGAGAATGGACAATTGAAGAGGATATGATCCACCAGTTCCTGTTGTTCGTTACAAAGTACACAGATATTAGGTGGGTTTAAGAATTTGGTCTAATATCGGATATATATACTGCCTTGTATTGCAATGTTTTAAAAACCGGATCGGAACGGCCAGTTTGACCGAAATAAAACTGAATCGGCCTGATTTCTGGTCTGGTTGGAGTATATAACTTCTTATAAGAGAAAACCGATTGGTTTAGTAAGAAAATGGACGGTTTTTAAGAAAAATCGGCCCAAAAATCGACCGGTTTTTGAAAGACCCATAAAGGGATTTAAAATTTTTCCAAATGTGGGACTCATCAATACATTTTTTAATGCTCTGAACTTGTATTAATTGAAATCGACCGGTTTTTGAAAGACCCATAAAGGGATTTAAAATTTGTCCAAATGTGGGACTCATCAATACATTTTTTAATGCTCTGAACTTATATTAATTGCTTCAAAATGCAATTAATGCTTCATAATGCACGGAATTTTAGAGTTTTAAATTGTCTAAGTCAAAGTTTCACTTTTATTTTTCAATTCTTTTGTATAATTTAATTAATAAATTATATTTTTCAAAAAGAATAATTTTTGTATAATTTTTTTTGGAACTATATTAAAGCAAAGTACGTTAACATAATTGTTTTTTAAAAGGTGAAGAAAAACTTTTGTATAATCTTTTTCGGTAAAGAAAAACCATTCTTACAATTTTCTTCTAAGGTGAAGATGAACTTCAATCTGACTTAAATGAACCCTAAGTACGATAATGTATTACTGAAACCAAATATTATAATTCAATTTAGAACTTATGTTGAAAAGATCTATCTCTCTTCTTTAATGATAACTCTAGGGCTGCAGAAAATTTTGTAAAAATGAAGATAAGAATGATTTAAAGAGGAAAGAGGAAAGATAAAATCAAGTTTTGAAGCTCAAAGGCGATTTTGTCACCTTCGTAAGCATACAAAAAATATTTGTCCTGCGTGTAGAGGTGATATGAGATCTTTAAAAAGAAAAGGTAAAGTTGAAGGTTTTGGAGTCCAACACGTAAAGCGACTCAAAATGAAGAATTATTGATACTAGCTAGGATATAAAAGATAAGTTGATAAGGAATCTTATCATCAAAGATAGGTAATCTCTTCAGCCGATAAAAATGAAAGAGAATCTTCTTTGAAGATAAGAACGGACTTCAATAGAAGATAGATGTAAATATCAGATTTGAAATTTGTCTGCAAGTATTGTATTATAAATAAGCCCTCTTTATCTGTATAAGGGCATGCTCTCCCCAACTTACCTATCTTCCTTGTAATCACTCTCCCTTTTATGGAATAAAAATTCTCTTTTGCAGACATAGTCTATACTTTTCATTTTAAAGACTTCTATATTTTTCTTCCTATATCTTAATCTATGCCCTAAGGTAGGTAAATGAAATAGGGCTGTGCTAGACTTCTCCGAAGGAGTGTCAAAGATATTTACCTTGTCGAAGGTTGGGGTTGGAATGCTTGTTAAAAGTTCCGACAAATACCAGGTGAAGTTTCGGTCAAAAACATTAAAGAAATAAGTAATAAAGCATAGTGGACCCTTTAAATTGGAAGTATAATTCTATTTTGCATTTGATCTTTCATGTCTTCATATTTCTTAGATAACTTTTTGTATAGATTATCTGGGCTCGATCTAACTTCTATAGATTCCATTAACAAGATAATTACTGCATTATTTGAGGAAGTTATTACGATAATAACAAAAAATGTTTTAACAAAAGAAGATTCGTTTACAATTACTTTAATTTTTGATATTTTGAAAAGTTTAGATGTTATCAAAACTTTTATCTCTTCATTGATATGTGTTTCTTTGGGATTTTTGAAATTATCAAAACTTTTAGCTCTTGATTGATATGTGTTTCTCTGGGATTTTTGAAATTGTCTCACTATGCTTTCTTACCTATTTCTTTAATGTTTTGACCAAAACTTCACTGAGTATTTGTTGGATCTTTTAACGAGCATTCCATCACTAACCTTCGACAAAGTAACTATCCTTGACATTCCTTCAGAGAAGTCCAGCACAACCCTATTTCGTTACCTACCTTAGGGCATAGATTAAAGATATAGGAAGAAAAATATAGAAGTCTTTAAAATGGAAATTATAGACTGTGTCTGCAAAAGATAATTTTTATTCCATAAAAGGGAGAGTGATTACAAGGAAGATACGTAAGTTGGGGAGAACATACCGTTTTATAGAAAGAGAAGGCTTATTTATAATACAATACTTGCGGACGAATTTCAAATCCTATATTTACATCTATCTTCTGTTGAAGTTCATTCTTATCTTCAAAGGAGATTCTCTTTCATTTTTGTTGGCTGAAAAGATTACCATATCTTTGTTGATAAGATTCCTTATCACTTATCTTTTATATTCTAGCTAGTATCAATAATTCCTCATTCTGAGTCGCTGTACGTGTTGACTCTAGAATCTTCAACTTTATCTTTTCCTTTTAACGATCTTATGCCACCTGTACACGCAGAACATATTTTCTGTATGCTTATGAAGGCGACAAAATCGCCTTTGAGCTTCATGACTTGATTTTATCTTTCCTCTTTTAATCATTTCTATCTTCATTTTTACAAAATTGTATGCAACCATGGGGGTCTTCTTGGCTGAAGTTATCATTAATGAAGTAAAATTGCTCTTTCTAACATAAGTTCTAAATCCTCTTTTGAATGAAGCTTTCGTGCCAGAGATAATTATCCTCATACCAATTCCTCTTCGGTAGTGGATATCAGTTTTATTAAACTTAGAAAATTCTTTTCCCAATTTAGTATCGACAGTAATGTGAAATTGTTTAGATTTTCGTACCATAATAAAATGATAGACATCATATCTTTCGTCTTCATAAAAATCTGGTCCAGCAAAAAATATCTTCAACATCAAAGTATCTCGTGGAGTTATAGTTGGATTGTTTAGATAACAATCTTTAACTCCTTCTTGTATCCATTTAAGTAGTGAAGAGATCTCAGGAAACTCTGAATTTGTTAAATAGATTACATTTATGGCACCAAAATCGTACCAATTACAGATTGCTTGAGGATGAGCTCCCTGCAAAAAATTCAATCTAGGATATTCCAGAAAAGTCAATATAGCAAAATCATTATTTTGTAGATAATATAATTCTCTCATAATCTTGTAATGTACTTGAACAACAAGTTGATTTTTGGGAAAACTCTCCATCATAATACTTCTAGGTATCTGAAATTTTTGAGAAGTATTTAGTCGTAAAGAGATATTATCTAGAGTAAACACCTTCGACTGAGATATCTATTGAGATATAGGAAAAGATCCAATAGATTCGGATTCTTTAGCTATTTGAACTTTGTTGAGCAATCTATAAAGTTTTTGCTCAGTGTAATTGAAATGATTTATATTGGTCTGCAGAAATATATAAAGAGAAAAGAAAGAAAAACTAGTTGTGTCTTGATCTGGAAATTTGGGATTTCTAGAGCTTCACTTGATGTCTCCCCTTGATCTTCTTTTAATCTAGTTGCTGCTGCCTTTTTTGTGTTTTTCTTGTTCTTAAATACTTCTTTAGGCTTCTAGGGTTCTTTCTAGGATTTCCCTACTTAATTTAGTTCCCAAATTAGCCCTGAAAAGTCAAAAGTACAAAAAACTCGTGAGTTGGAAAAACTGAAATTTCCTAGAATTTGCTCTCACTAGTCACAATCGTGACCTACATTATTTCACGCTTCTAATTCTTCTCTTTTCTTCGATTTCTTGTTTCCATACACTTACAAACACATCAAACACCATTTGAAATATAAAATTAAAGTTAAATTCTTGCTCTAAACCACTTAAACAATTGAAATAATTAAAAACACTAACAAGAACACTATTCTAAGTCCTAAACACATATTTATCATTTAAGAAAATACTTAAAAACATACTTGTTCTGCAATATCGATTCTATGGCTAAATGGTTGACTCTAAGATGTGTTGATATCTCCTATTCATGCCCACCTACTTACCTTCTTAGCTCTAAGAGGTTGTTCTCGCCTTCATTTCAATGTATGTTGGTTTCTTTGTTTGTGTATTCACTTGATTTTTCAAAATAAAAGTACTAAAAAAATAACATGAGTTGCAATTTGATAAGGCGCACGATGCTAAGAGCAGAATAATCATTGACGATAGGGTGAAGGAGGGCAAAACGTTTAAGTTTTGGGTAGATTACTAAGTCAATGTGCCCTAACAACAAAACAGAAATAAAAGGACAACAGTAAAGAGAGAGATCCAAAGAAGACGAGAAATGAAGGAATTAAGACATCAAGGCAACGGAAAGAGATAGATCTACAAAGAAGAGTGCGTTTTCTATTTTAGCAACCAATTGCCACAACTCCTGAAAGCTAAAAAATTATGTTTCCATAATCAGGTTGTGTTTTTTTTTTATAGTTTTGAAAACAAGAAACAATAACATTTAGAATCAAACATATTTTTGTAAGTTTAATTAATTTTTTATAACTAAAATAAAAAAAAACCATAACTCACAACAAAACGAAACATCCCTTAACTAATTAAGGAAATTCTTAAAATTTTATGTCTAATTTTTTTTCCTCAGGTAAAAGCTCTAGAAAATGTGCCATATAAAGAAGTACCTAATTGACCTTGTGATTTTTTTTCTTTAATTTTTCAAATTTTATTCATAATAAAATAAACTTATTTAACGCAAAATTAAAATAAAATAAAAACTAAAATAAAAAGAGATTAGTCTTAATTAAAATTTTATTATAGATAAATTTCCAAACTCAAAATTAAATTAAGAATTAAAATAAAAGAAGTCAAGGAGAAAGAATAACCTTAAATACAAGTAAATTGAACATGATGAAATACAATGAAAATTGAATATAATAAGAGAGAGAAATTGAAAAATTGAAATTTTTTTTATGCAATTACATGTAAGAATATTTAAATTGAATTTGAATGAAATAACATTAAACAAAATTAAGTATCAACAATATCTATTTAATTCGAATGAATTTCTTATCAATGAAAAACATCTAAATTATCTCGAAGAGAAAAACTTAGGTATTTTGGGTTGATTGTTACTAAGGTGTCCTTAAATCTTTGGTTTAAAAATGACATTTCACTTCTTGGAATTTGAATGACTATATGAACTTTCTAGAACAAAAAAAAAACCTCGCATTTTAGGTTAATAGTTTTAATGAATCTAGTTGGAAGTAACAAATGAGCAATCCAATATATACGAATGGCACTCGAAACAATTTAACCAGAGATAGATTGGTTGGACTAGCTTGAGATTCTAACTTTAATTCTCTAAATCAATGTTTATAATTAGGTAAGGAAATTTTGGAGAAAACGATAACAACCGTAAGTATTTTATAAATGATTCAGTCTGATCGAATATTGAATTGATTTAAGATCAATCAATTCAAACCGCCCCATTGACTTCAAGTTAGGCTGGTAAAAGTGCCATTCCAACTTTGAACTAGAATGATACTAAGACAAGGAAGGAGGTAAAAGAAACAAAGCTGGGAAAAATGGAGGCAAGATAGGAAAGCAAACATGGGAAGAGGGAAAGAGAAATGAGGAGCAAGATGACGTTAGTGGGGGCAGATGAGGGAGAACAATTGAGCGATCAGATAATTGTAAATATAATGCATTCTTAGTTACCATAGCTCTTGATGAACAATATTAAAAAAGTGCATAGACAATCACTAACATATGATTTATTGTATTAATATTGATCAAACCCTATTCATAATCTGGCAGCCAGAATGTCGGATCCGAATGATTAGTTAACATAGGATCTCTTCCAGAAGCGGAAACACTTGGGGAATACAGCAGTGCCATTACATATGACAACTTGTTTATATCATAATATGAACAACTCTTATCACCTGGCTTTTATTCAGCACAAGTTATATACAGTTCAAGATAGCCATTTTGGACAGTTGATTCAGTTATTACATTGAATACTAGATCAGCTACACAGGAGTTGGTACTCTGGTTTATTAAGCCAAAGATTCAAGTACCTTTCTGCTTCATATTTTTTCCCAGTCTTGCGCTAGTTGCTTTCTTTCATTACTTGAGAGGACCCTTGAACATTTCACAACTACATTTTGTCTTCCCAAATTAGTAACAGTTATTCCCTCTTAGACATATCAGGTTCTTCGTTCTTGGCAAACCTTCCACGGATCCTTGGCTGACTGTCGGCCAGAGCCTTCCTACATGCGTACTGAGAAGAGAAAAAAGGAATCTAATAATTGAATTTCTACATGGTAAACATTTGATTTAACAATTATGAGTCAGAAAGAATATGACCAACAATTTATTAACATACCTTAATTTTCCTGCCGAAGTTCCTCTTTGTTTTCTTATTCCTGTACCTAGAAAGCTTTTCCATGCGATCTTCAGAAGTACAATTGCCAATGACTAATGGCCGAGACTGAATATGGCTTATATTACCAGTACAAAGAGTCTGTCAAAAAATTCAGTATCGATGACTCAGCCTCATTTGTGGAAATGGCCAGAAGCATCTAAAGAAAGTTTCAGTCCATAGACTTCCTGATATAGCCAGTTAATGCTTGATGCTCTAATGCATAACAAGGCTCCATTACAATCTGGTGGTTTATGCCAAACAAATGATAAAGAGAACTAAACTGAAATGGGAAGCAATAGATTCTTATTCTTTAAGAATAGGACACGCTGTGCATCCCTAGCATAAAACTGGAATAGACAATGCAGTTCTTGGAGAGGAAGGAGGAAAATATCTAATTATCTTTTCATTGATAAGTTCCAAAAAGGGCTACTGCCGCTTTGAAAGGTGTCCCATTGAGGAGGAAACACGAGGTTAATCAAAGATTAAAGTCCTCCTCATATGCATGCCTAAAATTGCTGAGCAGCAGTTTGAAGCTATTGAAGCAGTCAAATATGGAGGTACAGTTGTTCAGTCGCATGAGGTACATGCATAAAATCTAAAATTGTTCTAAGAACCTAGAGTTAATATTGACTGACACCGATTCTTTGGCAGTTTTAGGTAAAGCCAGAAGTAGCAACCTAGGTAAAGCCAGAGGGAGCAACCTATTAAGTGGAGAAGAAAAGCCTCCAGCTTAAACATGTATGTAAATGATTGAACAGTATGATTCACGAGTAACATATATTGGAAGAAAAGTAATCTTAACTGACCTTTATGTCTCCTTCACTGAATGCTCTACGCATGCCATAGGCAGTTTCAAACTCCACTCTAGAAAAATCAAGGCAACTTGCTTTCATTGCGGCAGCATTCATCCACTCCATTGAACTTAAACATCCTGAGCTAACACTTTTTGGAAGTGGTAGAGCAGGAAGCATCTTGGTTTCACGAGTCTGGTTTTCATCATTCCTTACAATGGGAATCTTGATATCAAGAACCTCTGACAGAGGTGCTCCTGTTGCTACTTTTTCCATTAGATCCTTCTTGCATTCATAAAAAACATCACTCAGAAGCTGCTCACTCTGAATAGATTCAATGTCTGACACTTTCAATCCAGCTGGGCTGATGACTTGTTCCCCACAGGACATCATTGACATGGCTGCAGCCATAGGATCAACGGCCACAACTGTCTCCTCAATAATGGGCTCTGGAGCTTTGAATAGATCTCCTTCTACACCCAGGTCATATTCAACTATAGAGGAGGCCTGAATGAAGTTGATTTCCATCACATAATGTAAACCAACAAACAAAATGATGTATGCATCGAGTAAATGCTTCACAGACGCTTGAAAAATTTGGAAACTCCTATGTAATAGATTTCATTGGCATATCCATCCAAAATAGCAGAGTGGAAGTTGCACAGAGTAGCAGAGAAGAAAAACAACAAACTCAACAATTGCTAAACTGACTACCAAAGCAGAATTTCATGAAGGAAAACCATTAGCTACAGTCCGAATTGCAGCACATACCAAAAATTCTTCAACAAGAATCCAAAATTTAATCAAAAAATCAAAATTTTCAGACATTTTGTTAGTTGACTTAGAACTATCTATTGATTCACTTCTTTTACAAGAGAGCGTGACCTGTGGGCTTATTCACCAATTTTATGTACATAATTTGTGGTGCTTAAAAATTAAAAAATAATTTCCAGCTTGAAGTTTCTTGAGAAACAAATAGAAGTGATGAGGCGTCTAGATTTGTTGGATTCCAGCACTACTGCAACATGGAAACCTCAGCTTCCATTGATTTCAAACTGAACAATGCTGAATTCAGTTGGAAACAAGATACAGAAACTGTCCATATTCAATCAACTTCTCTAGATATTGAAATCAGAAAAAATAACCAAAAAAATCACCACATAAGTAACGCATCCAAATAAATATTTAGGCTTGAGGGAGGAAATTTGTTAGGGGTTTCCATGAAAACAAAAGGAATTAATTCAATAGTGCAAAAGACCAGAGGCTGCCAAAACATTTCCAGGTACATGACATGGATTCTTAGAAATAGGAGCATTCACCAATAAAAAGAACCAATTTAAAGCATTTTTCAATAGCCAAAACACCAATGTGAGATCCAGTTTGATATATTTATTTCATTCGAACCCTTTTTACAAGTTTAGTTGCCAATATAGGAAGGCAGAAAGAGAGAGTTATCAAGAGAGAGGTGGACATCACTTTTTCGTTTAAAGGCATCTACCAACGGATTATAGAAGAAACAAAGAAAAAGAAATGGAAAAAAAGAAGGTCAAACTTTCTTACGTTTAGCGCATAGTAAATGAGTGAAAGAGAAAAACCCCCAACTACATGTTAAAATCACAGGTTTGAAGAAAATATAAGAAAGCTTTATGAATAAGGAACTTAGACCCGTGAAATCAGTTTCCTATTATGCTCTTACTTTTTCTTTTATAGATCCACTAATGTAAAGAGAACATTTACTGTTTCCAGTTTGGCCTACTCGCTTACCAGAAGAAGGCTGCTGAGTGAGAAGAAGGAACAAAAGAAAGAGCAATTGATCTATTATAGTAAAAAAAAAAAAAAAAAGAAGTAGAATCCCTGATACCTAAAGACATAAAGCTTCAAAAGATTTAGCATTCTCTGCAACCAAAGTAGAAGAAACAAAACAGAGAATATAGAATCGGGAACGGGAAGATGGGAAATTGTACTATCTAGACAATTTGAGTTGAATTTGAAATTTGAAGCATGCATAAGAATAAGCCAAATAAAAAACCCAGTCAAAATCATCAAGCAGAAGCAGAGTGATACAATACATGTACAAAGTGAGAGAGACCGAGTACCAATGAAGCAGCGGTCTTCTGGTACTTGAAATACTCTTCAAGTTGGTGGATATCTTGAGAGAAATTCTGCATGTAGGGGAACAACAGACCAGTATCTGCATACATTTCTCTTTAGAGTTGCTAAGTAATCCTTCTCCAACTCCACCAGGAAAGCCAAATGAAGCAAAGCAGAGTACTACAGTACACTAGAGCATAGCAATAAGTAGAATGTGAATGTGAAGGTGAATAAATTGGAATTTAATTTATACATTATACAGCATAAAAATATTAATAATTAAGTTTTAATAAAATTAATTATATCATTATTACATTATCACCACCCACTTTGTCTTTTCCTATGTGCTCTATTTGTTTTGTGTGCGCTTGTGCTCTAACACGACGCCCATCACAACCCATCAGTCTATCCCATGTCAGTCATGGCCCCACGCTTTCTTATATATTTATCGTGCGTGTGTTTTACACCGCATATGGACACAAATAACGCTGATTGAGTTTGTTTCTTTGTCTGTCCGGGCAGGCCGTATCTAAACAGCATACGCTCAAGCTACTGTAAAACAAATTATGAAACTTGGGCCTAGTTAACTTTTAACAATGGAGTGGTAATTTGGCCCCCAGTACGAGAAAGAGTTGCTTCTCTCTAAACCCCCGAAGCTAATAGATTCCTTATTCGTTCTGTTCCTTAGTTGCCTATTCCCTCCCTCTTTACTTAACCACCGTCTCCCTGCTTTTATCGACTCCTATTATTTCTGGTTTCTCTTAATTCCTATTGTCCTCCTCGTGGTTTTGTTTTTGGTTACAAGCCAGTGGCATTTTATTCTTCTCTTTTACCTTTTGTCTCATTTTATTGCTCTCGCCTTATCTGTTTATCATTTTCTTGTCTCATTTTTGGCCTCTTCGTCTTCTGAACCTTCAGATTTTGGGTAGACTGAAGTTTTAGGAGGACAATTTCCTCCTATGCCCTCCTGCTCTTGCCAAGCAGGTTTATAATGGAAATTTCCCTCCTCTTTCTCCTACCATCTCTCATAACTCACATGCCTTGTTCAAATGAATCCCTTTCTCCTCCGATGCTCCAGCTTCTAGCTCCGTATTGGCGGCTAACTCTACATTTGGCTACTCTAGGAAAACTTGGTGTTATATATATTACGTGACCCGTCCCCATTTGTCAAGTTGGGTAGAAGGGCAAACCATTGTTCAACCGCTTAAAGACATTTTGCTACGAAGATGTCTCAAATGGAATTCCATCTTTATTGGTTTCTTCTTCGACAAAAGACCTGCATTTTCAGCTATGTTGGTATGGACGAAGAAAATATGACTGGTGGAGATACTCATCAATCCTCAGGGACTCTTTATCTTCAAATTTAGTTCCATGGAAGAGGCAAACAAAGTGCTTGAAGCTGATCCTTGACACATAAAGGACAAGCCAATTTTCTTAAAGAGATGGTCTCCTGGAGTGAAGCTGGATCAAATAAAGCTCAAACATATTGCAGTGTAGATCATCATTTATAATATTCGAATGTTGGTCCACTGTTGGATTGAGATGTCTAAGAAGTTACTTAGGCCAGCCTCTTTATATGGATGGATACATTGCTTCCTTGAAGAGAATAGGACTTGCCAAGATTTGCATTCAAGTGGAAATCTCCCAATAACTACCTAATGTTATTCTTTTAATGCACCTTCATGAGTAGGAGAAACTAGTTGAGGACATTCTGCAGGTCACCTATCATTGGAAGCGTATTACTACCTAGGGAAAGAATGGAGAAAGACTGGAAAGATATTCCAGAAAAGCGATTACAATGAATTGATGGGATTTGTACCCCAGAGCTCCTTTAATCCCAACACTTAAGAAAATGACCAAACTCCCCCTCATAGCTCTAATGACAATAATACATGCTGAAGCTCTTAATTGTTCAATCAATAAGGAGAACCGGGTTAATTCGTCAATTGGTATCTCTAATAAACTTCATGTTCCTGATCATTTGGATACTTCAATGGTTAATGAAACTAATTTTACCTAACTTGTAAAGGAAACTACCTCAAACCAGGTACATGGGCCCTCTCTCCGCTCAACTCCATCTACAAGCTCTCTTGTTACTAGTCCTGCTAACAATGAGTTAGATGTGATTGCTCGTAACATCAAGAAGCGCTCTACTAGTATAGGTAATTCTAATTCCTTCACTCCTACTGCTAGAAGGAGATCAGGTAGAAAGGCTAAGAGCAAAGGTTCTAAAGGTGATTCCTCTATCCCTAACCCTCCCTTATGATTATATTGGCATGGAATGTGAAGAAGATTAATAAGCCCCTTAAGCAATATGTTGTTTTAGATTATATTTTCTGTATTAAACTAATGATTTTTACACTTTTGGAAGATAAGCTTAAGGAATCCTCTTACAAGGAGCTTTGGTTTATTAAAAAGGATTAGAAAATCATCTCTAATCACTATTTACATTAAAAGGGAAGAATTATTGTTGTGTTCAATCCATATAGAATTAAAGTCCTTGATTCTTCTATTAATGAGCAAGCTATCCATTTGACCATTAAACTTAGATGGAATAACTGCAAACGTGGTGTCTCTTTCATTTATGCTTCTAAATTTGGGTTGTAGAGTTCTTATATTTGGAGTGATCTTGTTTTGAGAGAATCTAGCATGTATATTCCTTGGTTATTGGTTAGTGTACCCTCCTCTCTTCTAAAACATAAGTGATAATTGCATCAAACTCCCCTGTAATGAATTGAGGTCTTGTTTGACTATTATTAGTATGACTGACTTGGCTTATGAGGAAAATAATTCACTTAGAGTAATAAACAATAGGGAAAGTGGTTGATGAAGAAAAATTTAGATAGGCCTCTTATTAATCAAAATTGGTTGATGCAATTCTCAAAGAGTTTGGCAATTTTCAAAAGTTGTTTATGCTCTAACCACTCTCTAATTAAAGTTCATAACTTCTCTAGTAATTATAATATTTTGCCTCCCTACAAATTCTTAATTTATCTTGTGAAAATTGAGGGATTAAAAGAAATCATTAAAAGGGGTATGGATTAGGATATAGATTAATTTGAACAATATAAATGCTTTAAGAAGTTTCAATTCATTAAATTAGTTCTCAAGAAATTGCATTTGGAGATTACCAAAAGTAGATGCTTGACATCAATGTTACCAGGAATAAAACCAATGAAGTATAATCTCCACTTTATAAGGATCCTACAAGCTTAACTTTGATCGAGGAGGAGCAAATCACCCTTTGTAATCATATAAGAGCTGTCGATGGTAGAAGCTCCATTTTAAGTTAGAAGTCTAGAGTTCAATGGTTAAGGGAAGGGGATAAGAACTCTTAATTCTTCTTTAAATCCATCTTTGCTGGGAGGAACTCCAATAAGTTATCTTGTATATATAATAAGGAAAGCCAGAAGTTCAGAAAAATTTAGAAGTTTTCATGAATTCTATTTTAACTTTTGAAGGTTTCATTTCCAAATCCATCTCTAAGAATCAAGGTATGGAACTGATGAAACTAGTTGAAATTCTAGAGATTGAGGCTATTGTCTTTAGTTTTCATTATAATAAGGCCTTTTCCCTAGATAGCTTTAAGATTTAGTTTGTTTTTTAAGTATCTTAGCACCTAATTAAGCATCAAATCTGCTAAGCAATCTTGGACTTCTTCAGATCAGTTAAGCTCCTTAAGTAACTTAAAATGGCTTCCATTTGTTTGGTTCCTAAACTCCCTAATCTAAGTTCATTTAAAGAGTTTATATCCATCACATCTTACAATATACTTAACAAAATTATTTCCAAGATAATAGCTATAAGGATTAGTTTTTTTATGGATTCACTGATTTGTAAATCTCAAGGCACCTTTATTAAAGGCAAAAGCAATTTTAATAACATTTTATTGTCTTAGGAATTTTTCAAGGACTATCAAAGTAAGAGCTCAAAACCATGTTGGGTCATGACAATTGACTTTTGTAAGGCTTTTGACACTATTAACTAACTTCAATTGGCAAAACACCCCATTCGCACAATTTCGGTGGGCGAAATGCCCCGTTGGCATAAATTCAGCACGCAACACAACAGGTTGGCACAAGTTCGTGTGAAACATCCAATTCGCACAATTTCAGTAGGTGAAACACCCTGTTGGCACAACTTTGGTAGGCGAAACACCACTTTGACACGGCTTTAATGGATGAAACAACCCTTTGGCATAACTTCGGTGGCGGAAGAACCCGTTGGCACAACTTCGGTGCCCGAAAGAACCCATTGGCATAACTTCAGT
>JAOQMM010000006.1:11038432-11066295 GCA_027563515.1 Erythroxylum platyclados
AAAAGCCTGAAATTGTGAAAGTGCATGAGTGTGCAAAAGTGCCTGGCCATGCACTCCTTCAAGATTGCTAATTTTCTATTTTACACCGCGTTTTTGCCCAAATTCTTCTCCTTTAAGTCCATGAAGGCAATTATCACTTGTAAACACACTTGGAGCAAATTAAGTACCAAATATACGATAAAAATATATAAAATATCAAGCAAAATACATCAAATATGGTTGGTAAAATATAGTCAAATATCCATCTATTAGAACAATTCAAGGAATTTAACAAATTGCTCATCGATACGATCTTTCTTCAACTTTGTTGGATATAGGATGGTGGGCTAGAATTCTTTAACTTTTAGAGCATGCCCTATATCTTTATCCTTTCCATAACTCTTCTTACTATTCTCCTCCTCACTTTGGATCTTGCTATCTGCTTGTAATTCCTTTCTGCTCCTAAAGGTGACTACCTTCACATGTTTGTTAGGATTTGTCTGTGCGATACTAGGCGAATTCCCCTATAGTATTTCAGATAATTTCTTTGCCCAGTTGGTTGATCTAAACCTACAAGTTATAACATATAAAAGCCTCTGTTCTTTAACGTCTCGTGTCTGATTCTTGAACAAACTTGATAATTATCTTTTTCAGAGAGGCTTTTTAGCTTGAGGTGCATGTTACTGAAATCCTGGTAGAGGGTTATTCCTTCCTTGCCCTTGATTTCCCCAAGAGAAATTAGGGTGATTCCTCCATATCGGATTGTATGTGTTGCTATATGGATTGTTTTGGGGTCTAGGAGTATTCCTCATATAATCCATATGCTCAGGTTGTACTGCTTGATAGTTTTGGCCTGAATGTTCAAGCTCGCACACCTCACACTGTATAACTTAACCTTGTGGATTCATCATCAGTCTATCAATTTTCCTGCTCAGCGCTTCCACCTGGTTAGCCAACTGCACCACTGTGTCCACTTTAGTAATTCTAGTAGGAAGCTTAAGGAAATGAACAAAACATACCTATGTTTGATTCCTAAGGTCCTTAACTCCATAAGCATAATTGATTTTTGCCCAATCTCTTACTATAACAATGTACAAGCTTGTTTCCAAGATTCTAGCAAGAATGCTCAAGAATTATCTAAAAGATATCATCCATATAACTTAGGGAGCCTTTATTCCATGCAGATCTATGTCTGATAACATCTTATTGGTGCAAGAGCTCTTGAAGGAACATGATTCCAAACGAGCAATTAGGAGTTATGTAATGAAGATTGACTTTTTCAAGGCTTTTGACTCTCTGAACTAGAACTGTATCCACAGATATCTTCAGTCCTTTAGTTTTCCTTCCAAGTTCATTAACTACATTTATGCTTGTTCTCAATTACTTACTATAGCTTTCTCATCTCCCTCTAAAGTATTCAAAAGAGCCAAGGAAATTAGGCAAAGGGACTCAATTCCCCCTTATCTATTCATTTTGGTAATAGAAGTGTTAGCTGGTATGATCAATCACAACATAAATAGTAATTATGGATTGTCTTTCATAGCAAATGTAAAGAGATGAAGATCACAGAATTAACATTTGCAGATGACTTGATTTTGTTGTATAGTGGTAATCCCTTTTCCCTGAGGCTTATGGAGAATGTTTTGAAGGATTTCTCTAACGTTTCAAGGCTGAAAGTTCACACACATAATAGTAGAATCTATATTTCCAAGGATGATAAGAATCCTTAGAGATTGAACTCTATTTCAGGTCTAAGTTCGGATCATTTATCTTTCAAATATTTAGAAGTGCATATTACTTCAAAGAATCCTACGTTTGATGACTTTCGTCCGCTCTTAAAGATGTTCAAAAGGAAAATAAATTCTTAGTAGAACGAGTTTCTCTCTAATACTAGCATATTCCATCCAATTTCCTCAGTTTTGAGAAAGCTGCACACAAACATTGGAGCTCACATCTTCTCTTACTTAGGACGTTGAACAAAGAAATAGAAAAATGCATAAAGAATTTCCTATGGACTGGAAAATCTTATTTTCCTCAAAGAGCCAAGATCAAATGGCATGATTTATGTCTAACTAAAGAAGGAGGCATTAGACTAGTGTCCTAGAATATGCTAGTTGTCAAAAGGATTTGGAGATTGCATAATTATAAAGAGGCATTATGGTCCAAATGGGCGAATGAATTCTATCTTAAAGAAAACTGCTTCTAGTAATTGAAGATTGATAAAGTACACTCTTGGACTTTCATACAAATGCTAAGGAAGAGAGATCTGGTTTATTCACATATTAAAACTGTTATAAGAAATAGGAATTCATCCATATTTTGATTTGATATTTCGACTGATTATAGTCCATCAAGTGAAGAGGCTTCCTGGAGCCAGTAAGATAAAAAAAATATATATCTATATATAATAATTATCTAAATATAATCGTTTATTGTAAAATAATGAAAATAATTTAAAATTTCGAATTATTAATTATTTTATCAAAATTTTGAAATATTTTTTTAGAGTTGTTGTTTTTTCATATTCCATTTCATTTTATATTTAATTAGACATTTTACATTTAATTAGATTTATTTGAATTATTTTTAGAAATTCAAAATTACTCTCAATTCTAGAGTTAACACTGCGTTTCAAGTAGGTAACTAGAGCTGTAATTTCAGAGGAGATAACTACTACCCTAACTACAACCAAACATAAAGGAGCACAAAGTTATTTGGCTAAGTGATAGCTCTAATAACTTTACAAATTCCTCTTGTTTAAAGTTTTCTAGGCCCCATTCTCCTAGATAGAGATAACAATGCTGAGGCCATCTAGGTTCGAGCTCAACCCCAAAATTTGAACTCGGGCCCAGGCCTAACTTAAAGCCCAATCACGCTTGAGACATATGATACAAGACTCAATTGGGCCCAATCTGATCTGATTTTTTGTTTTTTAATTTAAAATTAAAAAAAGATGTCATTTATAAAAAGTTTCGAGCAACCTGGCTTGAGTCCATCCTAAAGTCTAAAAAGCTTTTAAAAAGTCCCGAGCCCAGCCCAAAACTCTTTTAAGCCGAACCAAGCCAATTGACTTCAGGTTGGGCCAAGCCCGTGCTTATTTGCCAAGCTTACTCCTAGAGTGTATTGGTATGATATTGTCTAGAAGAAAACTTTGATACTTGAAGCCTTTTTCATTTCTTGGATTGTTGCTAAACATAGATCGAGTACCAAAGGCAAGCTTCATGCAATCACCGATAGAATTTGTGTATTATGTGAGACAACTACAGAGACAATTCGTCATCTCTTCTTTCAATGTCAATTCTCCAACACTATTTGGTCCATAATTCAGAACATGCTCAATCTGTATTTTGGTAAATCTGATTGGAGGGAAATACTGAAATGGGCTAATGATATGATTAGGAGGATAGGGAAAGACAACTCCTTCCTCAGGACATCCATCAATTGATGTATTTACTCAATTTGGAGAGAAAGAAAACATAGATTGTTTAGAGGACATGCATTAGAGAAGCATGTGGTTGCTTACAACACTAATTGTTGGATCAAGGGAATTTTATATGCTCGCAAAATTTATTTAGATGCTAGCTCTTCAATGAGGACTAGATGTCACATGTGAGATACAGAACCTCTGATTTTGTTGTTTTGTGGAAAGTAGATGTACTGCGCAATTAGCCTGGTTAGGCTTTAACAGTTGTTAGGAAAATAATGTTTCCGTTGTAATCTCATCCTTTTAAAGTATTGATCACTGATGTTCTTTAATTTCCAAAAACAATTATTCGAATGGTAAAATTTTTTTCTAAGATTCTTTACGAAAACGTATTTAAATTTATGAAAAAGCACGAATAGAATTAAGCGATTTGACTTCACAGACCAAATTATACATGTCTGTTACCTAGCTTTGAAGATATGTAAACAGTTTACTAATTCAACAAAATGAGAATTTATTTAATCTCTTTCCCACGTGCTTAAGCAAATCAAAATAAGAGTAAAAAAGACATGCAACATACCAGTGTGAATCAATCAGTTTCAAAACCTCAACGCTATAGTAGATATATACTATAATCACTTCACTCTTTGCCACAAACCAAGTCTGCAAGTATGAAATGAAAAGTTTGCATCTGTACAATTACCAACAAGTTATACCTTATATATATATAGTATAATTTTAGTGATTGTGATCTCCTTGAGAAATGATCGGCAAAAAGATCAGAGAAAACTATTAAGCTATTCAAAAAACTAAATATGTTTATATAGTTTTGTTTTTTTTAGGAATAAATAAGATGAGGATAGGGTAACTAAAAAATTTTGGCACGTCACCATTAACTAAAACAAATTTGTGTCTATTAAAGAATAAGTTGAAAACTCTTTCTATTTTGTATAAGAATGCCAAAAATAAGATTCCATTAAAAAAAATGGAGACTAAAAACTCTATAAATTGACCCAAAATAATTATCAAACGTGGTGGTTATAGGAGGAAATGATGGTTTTATTGTTTTGTTCCGAAGAATAAAAGGGAACAGTTATATTGATATACATTATAGTTCTAACAAAGATATATGACTGCTAGGTAAAATGCTTATGTTAAAATTGTAAATCACTTAAATAGACCAGTGCAAACACGTATATGTTGCTTACTGTGTTTGCTTGACAACAAGCAGATGATATGGGTACTTCCTTCTACAAAGTTCAACAAACATAAGCTGATTGTCTATCCACTAGTATTGGTCATCTGGTGTGGCCTGTACAAATGTGGTATCATCGTTACATGCTCTGTAATAAAGGCAAACTGACTCATAAATATGGTATCATCGTTACGTGCTTTGGGATAAGGGCAAACTGACTAGGTACTTTCCTTCTACTATTTTTATAATGTTAACCAGTACTTACATCAATATAATAGAAGTTCTTTTCATAATCATCTAGAATCATTGGTCTGTACTACCTACATTTAATTTCCTATCACAATCAAATTACATAATTAGATTGAAAATGACTTATATTTTACCATCTTCCCTACATTATTTAGCTACAACCTGACTTCAACTACATCACCATCTTTGAGTTCTGTATTTGGCAATACAAGTTGACCATTAACCGCTATCAGCTTTCCTTCTAGCCCTACTCTTCTAGCAGCATCTGCTGCGGTGCTGCCATTACTTAACCTCATTATTTCACCATGGGGCCAACAAACAATCACCACCTCGCCAAGGGTAACTGAATCAGGATTGGCATAGGACTCACTGTCCGACTTTAGGCATCCAAGATTCGATTCAGAGCGTAGTTTCTCCTCCCAACGAAGCATTGTTCTCAACAAACGCACCTAAAATATTAATGTGAAATTTACAGATGGTATATCGTTAGGTGTAACCAATCCATCCCTACAAATTAACATCATATGTTTTAGTTGCATGAATAAGTATACATTACATGATGCGGATGAATGTATACAAAAAATTATATTAACTGTAAGAATCCTTTTTTGACTCCTTTTGGTAGTTGAGAAAGGAAGCATCAATAAACAGTTAGGTGTCCTTTTAAAGTAATGGATAGATGGCATGATCAACTCTTCACTTATGCAAATATGGGTTCCAAACTCATTATTACAATCCAAAACATTTTCTGCCGACTTCATGACCAATTCTAAACATATTTAAAAGCAAAAAAAACTAATAATCATATATAGAAGATTCAAGTTACAAACTATATGACTATGTTTGGACCAAAATGTATCACAACAGTGAAAGAAATATCATGTATTTTGCATCTTTGTCTACCAATAACTAAATAAAGCACCATTGAAATTAAAAAGATCTGAGCTAAAAGAATGATGTATGCTAACCTTGTTGTTGATGCTAGCTTCCACAGAAGTGGAAGCAACAGAGCCTACACTTGGCCTAAAGGAAATGGAATCAACAGGTTTGCCCTCAAAAACAGCAGATACAACATCCCAATAGTCGGATTCCTCTTGGTCTGTTAATTCAATTATCTGGATGAAGGTTGGTAGCAAGCGCTCAAATTGGTCTTGCTGCATGGTAACTGTCATTCATTAAACTCTTCTAGGGGTTCTATTTTACAAAATATGAAGCTTAATTTTCAAAAAGAAAAAAATAGGCCTACATCAGGTGCATGATTAAAAAAAGAATAACATAGTCTATGAAGATTCTTAGAGCCTGAAAGTTATAGCTTAACACGAATGGGAAAAAATAGTGTGCTTTCTCGAAGGTCATGAAACAAAATGAAATAAAACATTATTAAGTACTTTTTTTCATTCATTTAATATTTTCTTTTGTTGTTTTTTACTAAAATGATATATATTAATTGTAATATCACCAAATTCTAAACGGACTTTCAATTCCTTTTGACAATTTTGTTGCTTGTTCAAATGCTATCATAAATAAACTCGAGGTATAAGTTCCTAATGCACATACCTTATGGTACATTCCGTCTCGACAAAGTGTATACTTCTCAAGGAACATACACAAATCCCCATGTCCTGGTTCACACCACCATTCATCCGAGACCTGAAAATCCAGATAGGCAAAAACATAAAATTTCAAGAACCAATTCTACCAATAGAAGTTAAACAAAATGGAAAAGGATGCAACTTTTGGACCATAGTTATCTCATTTTCCCTCAACCACTTTATTTTGTCAGCAGACTAGCACAACAAAGAACTTCATGAAATAGGGAGTAACTATTTTGCATATTAGAATCAAGCGCCCAAAAGTGATTTTACCAATAATGGAAGTTAAGCATGACAACACAAAGAACTTTTAGCCGCAAAAATTGTCTCCTCTCAGTGACAATTCTAATTTTATGTACAGAATACAATTTGAATTTCAATCCTTACCAATATCTAGACTACCATATACATATTTATTTACAACTAATAGATTCTACTTATAGAAAGATTTTCAAATCTATAATCTTACAAAAGGCACAAAATCTGCCTAAGACAAGGCTGCATCAAATCTTCCTAATGTTTGAGAAGGGCAGAAAATGAGAGAGAAATATTTTACCACACTCTTATCATTAACAGCCTTGCAAGTCTATTTATACATGATTCCTACCCTTATAAGGAAACCCTAAAAAAATACAAAATATTGTAACTCTGATATAGGCAGAGACATAACCATAATATAGGCAATAATACAGCCATAAAATAAACAATACAGCTGTAAAACATATTAAAGATTCAAAAAATATAGCTGTCAAAACTCCTCAAGGTGGTGCATGAATATCTCGCATGTCCATTTTGCAGACTAAGTCATGAAATGGTTTATTACTAAGCCCTTCGATAAAAATTTAAGCTAGCTAACCTGCTGAAACCACAAGAGAAATGTTCAACAATAATAATAGCAACCTTGTTATCAGGGTATAAGACAAAGCTATCTCTTGACAATTGTAGTTCCTGCATTAACTTCTAAAGCCACAACAGTTCACAATACTTTGAGCAATAGCTCTATATTCAGCTTCAGCATTTGATCTAGTTACTACACTTTGTTTCTTGCTTCTCCAAGTAACTATTTTTTCTCCTTCAAATGTGCAGTATCCAGTAGCAAATCTCCTATCACTGAAGGAACCATCCCAATCTGCATTTGTAAAACCTTCTATCTTAAGATGACCATGCTTTGAGAAAAATAACCCCTTTCCACTAGCAGATTTTAAATATCTCAAATATGAAAGTCATCATCAAGATGTGATTCAGGAGGTTCATGCATAAATTGGCTCACCATGGTTATTAGATAGGCTATATCTGGTCTAGTATGGGAAAGATAAATCAATTTCCCAACAAACCTTTGTAATCCGCCAACATCAACAGTCCTAACTGCCCTTCCTTGTAATTTGTGATTGGAATTAATCGGTGAATCTGTTGGATTATATCCCAACATGCATGTTTCCTTGACAAGATCCAAAATATGTTTCCTTTGAGTGATAAAGATCCTTTTATCAAGCCTTGCAACTTCAATTTCAAGAAAATATCTCAGCTGACCCAAATCCTAAATATCGGCCTAGATATTTCTTTAATATGGTTATTTCCTACAAACAATCCTTTGTCACCACAATATCATCACATAAACAATGAGTATAGTGATCTTCCCATTGTGGCACTTGATGAACAAGGTATAATCAACATTACTTCGATGATATCAAATTGAATGTGCCAAACCATGCTCTAGGAGACTGCTTTAACCCATATAATGCTTCAATATGTAGACCTTTCCCTCAGTCTATTCAGATGCAAATTAGGTAGGATCTAAGGTTGACAAGAGATCAACTTCATGATATTGTGTTTTTAGTGGAAGATATCTAGTTTCATGGAAGAATAAGAAACAAAATGTTGTCTCGGATTCAAGTGCACAGTCAGAATATTGAG
Organism: Erythroxylum platyclados; assembly: GCA_027563515.1. Lineage (NCBI taxonomy): Eukaryota > Viridiplantae > Streptophyta > Magnoliopsida > Malpighiales > Erythroxylaceae > Erythroxylum > Erythroxylum platyclados. The sequence continues at coordinate 11,046,786 of JAOQMM010000006.1, forward strand.
CAATAGCACAATTTGTTTGTGAGATAATGTGGATCAATCAATTGATGATTGAAGTTGGTCTTAACCTTTAATACTAGCAAAACTGTGGTGTGATAAACAAGCTGCCCTCCAAATTGCACCTAATCTCGAATTTCATGGAAGAACCAAGCACATAGTAATTGATTGTCACTTTGTTCGAGAAAATTTATGGGAGGGTTTAATTTCCACAAAGTATGTGAAAATTGGAGAATAGTTGGGTGATATTTTCACGAAAGCTCTAAATGATATTCAAGTTGATTATATTTGTAACAAGTTGGGCATGATTAATATCTATGTTCTAGCTTAAGGGGGAGCATTAAAGAATATGTAAATATATTAGGAACACTGTGACTTAGGGATTGACTTTGTAAAATAGGAAGCTATAGGGATTAATTAGAATCAATTAGTTTCGGCTATATATATAGGCAGCTTGTATCAATAAAAAATAATCAATAAAGCATTTTTCTTATCTCTGTGATTTTTCAAGGTATATTAGAGGGTGTTTTGACATAAATTTTATCCTTGAGAACACAATGGAGGAACGTGTTCTTGACATCCATTTGATGTCAAGAGCATGATAAGCACTAGATTGGTTCGCACAATATTCATCACGGTTATCAGTGTGAAAGTCTCATTGTAGTTTTTATCTACTTCAAAGAACAATGAACTGAGCGTTATGACGGTCTAATGGTCCATCAAAATGAAGCTAGATAGAAAAAACAAACTTGCTACCAACTAGTTTTATAGATGGATGCATTAAACAATGTCCCAAATCTAGTTTTCTTCAGGTGCAAGAAGTTCTATTTCAATAACTTTTCACCAACACTCATGCTCCATTTCCTTTCTATAAAAAGACATAATAGGAATAGTAGATAAAGAAATTGTCAAGGATAACTAAGGGGTGAAACCAAACCTTTTATATAGTTTACAAGCTCGAGTCCTACATTGGAGGTGTGCAAACTCAATCGCCTGAGTAGGATCGTTAGCTAGGGAAAGATCTTCAAGGGGCTCAAGAGCTGCTAAAGTCTAATTTGATGTGGTAGGTTGCATCGTTAATAAAAATTAGGTGGTTTATATCACCATTGAAGAATGCATTCTTGACATTCATTTGATGTAAAGACCATGAAAAATGTTATAATGGTCTGCACAATATTCATCATGAGTATCATTCAAAAATCTCATTATAGCCTAGGCAATATTTTTGTTTGCTTTAGAGAACAACGAGTCGAGCCTTATAACGGTCCATGGATCCATCTAAATGAAGTTTAATATAAAACAAAAATTTGTTACCAACAAGTCCTATTGATGGGGGCAAAGTCATTGAAATAGAACTTCCTACATTTGAAGAATACCAATTCTAAGACATTGACAATGTATTAGAATTGGCATTCTTCAAATGTAGGAAGTTCTATTTCAATAACTTTTCACCAACACTCATAATCCATTGTTTATTTATAAGAAGAGGAAATAAGAATAGTAGATAAGGAAATCACCAAGCATAACTAAAGGGTGAAATCAAACATTTATATAGTTTACAAGCTCAAGTACTACGTTAGGGGTACAAAATCAATCGACTAAATAGGATCATCAGCTAGGGAAAGATCTTGAGGGGCCTTAAGAGCAGTTGAAGTCTAATTTGATGTGGCAGTATCACTAACAAAAATTAATTGGTTTAGATTATGTGGGACCTATATGAGACTTAGTAAACAAGGGAGGAACAAAAAATAAAAGAGAAAGGGGATCCTAGTGAAATGGCAAAAAAATGTCAATTTTTTAAATAGTTCTAGTTTGAGAAACCTGAATATGAAGCAAGTTAAGATCATTACAAAGAAAACATTTTTGGTACAAAGAGTATCAACCTTGTAATATTCAATAAAATGAAGTATGTTGTATCAACCATGCAATATCTTAATTAAATATTTGCCAAGATTCTGAAGTGGGGAAAAATATGTGAAGAATAACACAAAAATGATAATCAAGTTGCAAAGTAAGTTTACTATTTACTAAATAAGTAAAGCTAGAATATTTGATGGTTCTGGATCCAAGTAATTTAAGCATGAACAAGTTAGTCATTTAATGCATAACACTTTTTATAGTAGCATTTTGTTTGATTTTCCTCATTTATAAGATGATGGTTCAATAAAACTATACAGTTTTCTTTCTCCATTAAGATGAAGTTTTTATGTTTGATGAATATTCAATTACTTCTTGGAATGTTGACAAATAAGAAAAATTTGTATGCTATATGAGGCATATTGTTTATTGTCTCACAAAATTCGAGCCCTCAAATCATATTGTACTGAATTTTCAATGTAATATGGATCAAGATATTTATTTTTAATACGGTCTTGGATATTTATTTTTTAAATTTCTAAAATATAATACCGTTAGGGATATTTTTAAATCCCCTAACTAGACTGGTTCTTATACAACCTATTTGTTGCATTTGTGTGTAGGAAGATGAAAGTACCATGAAGGAAAAAGATCATAATAACTTGGAACATGACCAAATAACCGAGTGAAATAAGAAATATGGTTCAATAAGGGAGAGACCAACCAGTTAATAATATAGATGAAAGTGGACAGGGCTTCACACCAAAAAACGAGAGAGCACAAAAGACTAAGAAAAGATTTTGAACAATGTTAAGAAGGTAACAATTCTTTCTTCCAACTACCCCATTTTTGCTATGAAATTGATAGACATAACCTTTGAGAGATAACCTCAGGAGTTTCTAGAAATTTACGAAATAAATAAGACGTGTATTCACCCTTGTTGTAAGACAAAAGATTTTGATATTGGTAAAAAATGATTCTTAATATATGCATGGAAAATCTCGAAAATAGAAAGTATTTAATCTTTAGAAAGCAAAAAATAAATCCATTGGAACGACTATAGTCATCAACAAAAGTGAAAAAGTACTTATGATTAGCATGAAAAGTAACTGATGTTATATTCAACAACAATAACAACTCAACAAAAATCTCACTAAAATGTGAGGTCTAGAGAGGTCCAGAAAGATGCAATTTTACCCCTAACTGGTAGAGAGGTTATTTCCAATATATACATATTAAAATAATAAAGCAATAATAATTAAAAATGAAATAAAATAAAAATAGACACAAAAGATAATAATAATAATAAATATAGATAAATAAATAAATAAGTAAATACGTATAAATAAAAATATAAAAATAATACAATTAATATAAAATAAGGTAAATAATAAAAATGAAAGATAAAATAAATAAATAAATAAATACACAAAAAGGAACCAGACAATTAAATAAATAAATCAAACAAGTCATTACAAGAAAATATTTAGGTTAAATAAGGAAATATTTAGGCTAAATAACTAAGATGAAAGTACTATATATTAAATGCTTACGCTAAATACAAGACATAAGATTCGAAGAAAAATATTAAAAGACCAATGAAAAAGAGAAAGACCTCTTTATGTGAGATTCTTTACCCTTATCCTAATACATCAAAGTTTTCAATTGAAGGTCATGTCCTCTGTAAGTTTCAACAAAGTCATATCATTCCTGATTGCCTCCCCTTAATTCTTCTTAGGCCTTCCTTTTTTCTTCTCACAATCTCTAAGTACAATCTTGCTATATCTCATAAGTTACTATGTATCATATCAAAAAGTTGGACAACATTTGGTATATGAACGGGGAATGACAAAATTTTATCTTTGCCAACACTACAAGAACTGCAATCAAATAGAACTTCTTATTCCTACAAAGACCAGAGTTTAACAAATTTTGAAGTATGCTAGAATTATGATTTCTTAGACATTTATGTCATAGGTAATAAACAAATCCATAATGATAATTGATAAAAGGGAAACATGTTGAAAAAGGAAGTTGGAGAGGAAACAGATTTCCTACTTTAAGTGCCTTGTAATCATCTTCCCTAGCTGTTGATCCTGCACATCATAACTAGATTTAGGAAATTCTACTTTACAATTATTGTCAACCAACTGACCAAGAAGATAAGATTTCTATTAAGGCCATGAGAAACAAATACATTAGCTAGAGAAGAAATATCTCTAGTAGTAGTGATGGATAAATGATTTCCATCGGCAATGTGAATCTTGAGATTTCCAAGACGTTTGTTTACATTAGTAAGGAAATGAACATTGTTTGTCGTATGATTGGAAGCCCCATAGTCCAAATATCGAGTGAATAATGTAGAAAAACATTTACTTAAGAGCTTTAAAGTAGAAAGTGCAGAATTTGTGTCGACTATGCGACATCCACAGTACCATTAGCACTAGAAGAACCAACCGAGGCAATATATGCTATTGCAACTCTTTTGGGCGGAACAATATATGAAGTTCTGTTACATTTTTTCTTTATTTCTTGACTGATACATCTTAAATAAGAAAAAAAATACAGCCAACATAGAATCTCTACTAATCCGTAGCAACCTAACTACTTAAAAGTCAATCTATCTTATCCTAATCTAGGATAAGATATTCCTATTTTACTGGAATCATCATCTACTAGATATCAGCTTCCCTAATTTACCAATACTCCCCCTCAAGTTGGTGTAAAGATTTCTATCATGCCCTTTAAATATCAAAGGATCCTATACATAGCTTCCAGATGCTCCTCGCATAGGGAATGCATAAACTGACTAACCATACTTACAACAAAGGCAATATTAGGTTGTTTATGAGATAAGTAGATCAGTCGCCTTCCTGTATCTACTGGGATTCTATCTTTAATATCTCCAACTTCGACATTAAACTTTGTTGGAGTGTCTAAAGGCTTGCATCCACTCATTCCAATCTCCTTTAAGAAATCTAAATTATACTTTCGTTGTGAGACTGCAATTCCCCCTTTTGAACTTGCTACTTCCATTCCAAGAAAATATCTTAGTTAGTCCAAGTCCTTAATTTCAAACTCTTTAACTAGACTTAGCTTAAGTTTTCTCATTTCTTCTATATCATCTCCAGTCAAAATTAGATCATCCACATAGACAATCAGAACTGTTGTCTTTGGTGGATCTCTTAGTGAACAAAGTGTGATCAGATTGTCCTTGACAATAACCTTGACCTTTAACGAACTTTGTGAATCTTTCGATCTAGGCTTTGGGAGACTGTTTAAGACCATACAAGGATTTTTTTAAGTTCCAAACTTTTTAGAGAATCTAGGGGAAGGCTCCATTTATACTTCTTCATCAAAATTTCCATTCAAGAAAGCATTCTTTACATCTAATTGATTTGAAGGCCAATCAAGATTAATAGCAACTAAAAGGAGGATTTGAATCATGTTTAACTTTACCTGGTGAAAAGTCTCAGAATAATCTACGCCATATGTCTGGTTAAAGCTTTTAGCAACTAGCTGAGCCTTATACCTTTCTAAGGATCCATCATAATTGAATTTTAGAGTAAATACTCATTTACATCCAACAACCCTTTTTCCATATGGTAGATCAACTTCTTCCCAGGTTGCATTCTTTTTTAATGCTTTCATCTCCTCAAGAACAACTTCTTTCCACTCAGGAACTTTTAGAGCCTCCTAAATACTATTAGGAATAGGAATACTAGATACTTGTGAAATAAAGGACTAATACATAGGTAAAATATTTTTGTAAGACACAAAGTTAGAGAGAGGATGTTGTGTACAAGATCTAGTACCTTTCCTAAGAGCTATAGGGAGATCAATTTGATAAGGAGAGTTTAGCCTAGAATCAGTTACAGGAATACTTTCAAGAACATTTGTGGAAACATTATGATTTTATTGATCTAACTTTTGTTAGACTCTTGAAGATGTTGCAGAATGGTGGCCTTCCACTTTTGGGCTAGGTGTTCATTTGAATATACATGACCTTTGTACCATTTCTCATATCTTCATTTTTCCAGTATTATCATTTTGTGATGGCATTGTCACATGTTCATTAACAAACTCGACATTGTCAATATTTACTTCATTCACGTCCAATAATTTTATGTTGTCTTTTTGTGAATGATCTGAGAGGTATCAGTCTAAACAAAGTCAAACTTGAGATCCAAACCATCTAAGAACTCATCTTCACTAATATTTTTCTCCCTCTGAAGATGGTAGTTATTGTACTATGAAGTCCTTCAAAGAAAGTAACGTTCATAGACACAAACATCCTTTTTGAAATTGGATCAAAACATTTGTACCCCCTTTGATTAGTGGATCCTAGTTCGAATGTTTGGAATCATGATTACGAACAAAGGCCAAGCTATCAAAAATTTTTAGGGGAATGTCTATAATGATTATAGTGGTTGGAAAACACTCAGTAGAAAACTGAATTGGTGCTTTGTAGTTAAAAACTCGTAATCTGTTTATCAAGTGGCTGTAAGAACTGCTTCCCCCCAAAGATATTTACAAACAAAGTTTGAAGGCTCAAAGTTTTAATCATTTCAAGCAGGTGTTTTTTTTTTCTCATAGCCACCCTATTCTGTTGTGCTGTATTATTATATGAGCTTTGATGAACTATTCCTCTCTTAGCAAAATTATTTATCAACATATTGTTAAAGAATTCTTTCCTATTATCACTCTGAAATATTTTAATCTTACTCTGAAATTGTTTTTGAATCATATTATAAAAATTTTTGAAGACTCTTTCAGCATCAAAATTTTCTTTTAAGAGGAAGACCCAAGTGACCCTAGTATCATCATCAATAAATGTAATAAACCAACGTTTCTTGAACAATGTAGCAACTCTAGAAGGCCCCAAACATCACTATGGATAATGGTAAATGGTTGTGAAGTTTTGTAAGGTTATGATGGAAAAATCGCACAATGATGTTTTGCTAATACACAAGACTCACATTGAAACATTAAGGGATTTTTATTTATGAATAACTTTGGAAAAAATGCTTTAAATAGTGAAAACTTGAATGGCCTAGGCAACAATGCCCAAACAAAACTTCATTATTACTAGAAACTGAAATAGAATTGAAACAAGTTTGTTGGTCTTGCCTTCTAAAGGTCCATCCTTTGTGAAAAACATAGAGGCCTCTACTCTGTTTAACATCCCAAATCATCCTCCCCAATGTTAAATCTTGAAATTCACAATGAGAAGACCAAAAAACTAGTCAACAATTATGATCAAGAGTAAGCTTACTCACAGATAAGAGGCTGTGCGATAGGTTAGGAACGGGAAGAATATCTTTTGAGTTTTAAGGGAGGAGCGATAAACACTATTCCTTTTCAAGCAACTAAAGCAAAGGAACCACTAACAATTTACCTTTCGATTTCCTACACATGGAATATATGACCAAAAAAATGTGAAGTACTAGTCATGTGATTTGTGGCACCCGAATCTAATATCCAATGGCCATTAGTGTTGGTAGCCTGAATGAGCTAGAGAACATGGTGGATTAGGATTATTTTGAGATTTAAACATGTTGTGCAAATGCTCTATTTGTTCTTTAGTGAAAGGAAGAGATTCTAAAGATGATCCTTGCCCTGGATCAGAACTGGTCACTTCGAATGCTTGGATTTCTCCTCCTGTCTTGTTATCATTCCCTAGTTTCTTTTTCCAATTAGTTGGTTTCCCATTCAGCTTCCAGCAGGTTTTCCTGGTATGCCATGGTTTTTTACAATGGCGACACCAAGGCTTCTATTTTCCGCTGTGTTTATCTCCTTCGTAGTCAGCTACTCGAGTCACAAGAGCTAAGCCTTCGTTCTCTATTCTGGTTTCACTAGCACAACATCACTTGTCTTCTTGATTCTTGTCTCCGTACTTTTGAGAAAACTTCTCTTATGGTCAATAAAGGATTTCTCTCTACAATACAACATCTAACTTCATCCAGATCTCTATTCAATCTGGTCAGGAAGACAAATATGAGTCCTCTTTCAACCTTCTTTTATCGAGCACTGTTACTTAGATTTACTCAATGTTCTTCATCAAACAAATCTAATTCCTTCCATACAGACATCATTTCAATATAATATGCTATTACTTTCCTCTCACCTTGCTAGATTTTCCACATTCTGGTGTTTAATTAAAATAATTGCGAGTGCTTGTCTAGATTTGAATATGTTTCTCTAACTGCTTCCCAAACATCACGAGCTGTTAGCATGAACACAAAGGGCTTCCTAATAGCTGGTTCCATAGAATTGATTAAACATGCAGTAACCATTGAGTTTTCTGAATACCACTGCCGATACCAAGGGTTGATTGCAGCTGGTTGTTCGACCTCACCATTTGAATGTTCAAGCTTCCCCTTGTCATTGATCATAAACATACAGATAGGGACCATTCAAGGTAGTTTTAGCCATTCAATTTACAAATGGTTATTAGGAGAGAGTTTTTCGACAGAGAAATCAGTGCAAGCATGCTACTTCCTCCTACTGCACTTGCACCGCTACTGTCATCTAAAAAAGTTGAACCAGAACCCACCATGGCTACCTTGAAATTTATGATCGAATCCTAAAGCTCTAATACCATGTCGAGGGAACTGGATATGAAAACCTGAACTAAGTTTTGTTGTATTTTCCTTTATTTCTTGACTAATACATCTTAAATATGAAAAAAAAAACACAGCCAGTATAGAATCTCTACTAATTTGCAGCACCCTAACTACTTAGATGCTAATTTATCTTATCGTAAACTATTTTATTGGGATCATTATCTACTAGATATTGGCTTTCCTAATTAACCAACACATTCCTTATGCAAAAGTTTATTGAGAGTTTTATTTTCAAACTTATTCAGACAACCACTCTAGTCGAGCATTTAAGTAGAACCTAGAGGCATACCTCATGGTTCTTAAAAGATACACCTAAATTAGTCAAGATTATCTCCTTGATTATAAGGAGATTTTCCTAAACTGAATTACAACAACTTGCCTTTAACTAAGGAGGTATAAAAACAGAAAAATTATTCCTAAGAATTTGCTCCTAATTAACAGAATTCTGTCCAGATTTTCCACACCTTAAGAATATGACCATCCTTTTTGCAGTAATTCTAGAATTGTATAAAAAAGTTCAAAGCACAATGACCAAAATGTTTGCAACAAAATTATTTAACAGTGCTCATGTCCCTTCCTATTAGCTTATCTTGCGCTTCATAAGCCATATGAATCAAGTTGGGGCTTTGGAGATCAATCTTGGCTTGCTTGTGAAGATGTTGCTCCTTAATAAACAAATTGAGACAAGCATCTAAAGATGGGACAAGATCTTTGGTTCATAAGACTAGATTTGTTGCCTTCAAATTAAGGTCTTAGTTTCATAAGAAATTTAACCCTTTTAGTAGTTTCAAGGACATGTTGAATAAAAATAAACCCTTTACAAGGAAAAATGGCATATATAATATTTGTATCAACCCAAAGATTCATAAAGTTAAGAGTAGAAATCAAAAATAGAGAGACTTCCCTATTGGAGAGTGGCTAACCAATATTCAAGATGGAGCTAATGAGCTAATGAGAGTTTCTATGATGACCGTAAAGCCTCTTTAGATAAGACCACATCTCTTTTGTAGTCTTGAATAGACGAAGATTTAAGATGATGTTGGGCCTGATTTGAGCATTTTAGACCTACTTGGTGTTTTCGTCCTAGTTCTTACTTCTATTAGGAGTAGAATTTCTACCAAATGGCCTCATAAATCCTTACATTTAACAAATATATTGAATTGGAATGTAAGTTGAGCAATTTTTGCCATTAACACAGACTAAGAAACTTCTAGATTTATCTGAAGGCATGATGTTGAGAGACTAGATTTGAGATTAACAATGTGGAATAATCAAGGAAAAGGAGCCAGATAATTGAAGACTAGGAGCTACACAAATGTTGAGATAAACAAGGTGGAACTAGAGGTAAGATGGATAAAGGCTAGACTGGAATGAGATTAGACACACCAAGAAATTTTTTTTTCTTTTCAACAAAGAGTCTAATACCACAACTTAAAAAAACTTTTTCTAAAAAATTGTCTTCTCTCAATGGAGAATTCTAATTATATAAACAAAACAAGTTAAATTTCAACCCTTAAAAATAACCTAAATACTATATATATATATATCAGCCAATAGATCCTTAGGAAATATCAAATTCATATCTATATTAAAGACACAACATTTTCCTAAATCCGCCTTTGATAGAGTTTTACCAATTCAAAACCAAGATTACAGCTAATTCCTTTGACAATACAACAAAGCCAGTAGGTCATTGATAAATTCTAAACAAGACAACAAAGTTCACATATGCCATCACTTTTCTTGTATCAATCCTTTAAATTATTCCATTTAACTTTCCCATCACGCATTTTTCAAAATGGTATCCAAAAGGTTTTTGTTTTCCCCCTAATGGTGGTAATCATATATAGCGTACAATTCTTCCTATATATCTATTGTTGTATAGGAAAGATCTAAAGGATCTGAATAGGTCATATTCTCTATATAGGAGAATCGTGTGCACATCTTATATTAGGGATTCTATTATAAAAATATGGAATGACCTACTATTATACTAGGAGAGCTTGCATATGAATAAGCCAATCCAAAATTTTCGATGTATTTTCTACACCAAATCTTTTAATATAATCAAAGGTACCAAGTTTTGCTTTGAACATTCAGCTGATCACTAATTAAATTCATGGAAGCTGTAAATAGAAACCGAAACCAAAAGACAAGGTCAGTGTATATCAGGAAGCAATGCCCTATTTACAATAGTATAGTTATACAAACTATAATCAATAAACGAAGATATCAAATTCTTCATACTATCTTACTATTTTGAGCTAATATTCATGAAAGTTTTACTCCTAGCGTAATTGAGAGATCTTAGTTGGAAGTATAACAAGAAAATTATTTTTAAACTCTATATATAGATTACTTTAATAATAGGGTCAGCAAAAAACTTGCATGCAAATGAAAATCCACACCAAAACTTTGTCATATTATGTAGCCTTTGCAAGACCTAAAATGGAGAAGAGAAAGGAAACCAGAAGGATTACATTTAAAATGTGTCCTTACAAACTCATCTAAGCTCATAATATCAGCAAAAGTTTAACAGAATTTTAAAGGTGGTATAATTTCCATTAAAAAAATCATTTAGTCTTTATACTTTTGAATTAAATTTGAGCTACATTGTACACTTTTTTCACAAATTTCAAAAAAAAAAAAATGACTGTACTATAAATGCTTATAAATTAGCATCTACTTAGCATGCCCCAAGTGAGAAGAAGAAAGATGAAAGCAGCTGAACCTTTTTGTATAACCTTGCATAAGCTTCCCATCGTTTCACTTGTAAGGAAGATCTTCTGTTTGCAACTGCTTCAGAAGCTGCCAAACCAGAGCTCACAGCGACAAGCAATTCTCTTCCACCGTTATCCACTCTGAAGTCAGATTTTCAGACCATGGCTTATGAATTCAATTTCATAAGGTATTAAAAAATTGATAAGCAGCAAACTAATTGTCGAGAAACCATTCAACCCCAAACTTAAGTTGTAGTGTGGGGCCAGTAATGGACTATATATCATTGTAACATGCTCTCTCTCATAAATTGTTGAAAAATGAAAACAAGGCACAAATCCAACATAAAAGAGAAAGCACAACTTGAACTGTAAGGTGAGGTCAATGGTAGATCATATACTATTCTAAGTGTAACAAACCTATAAACACGACATACCTTATTATAACGGCAGCAAGTAACTGACTTCCTTCTACTCTAAGGACTGGATGCCCAACTCTTAAGGATCTGTACTTATGGAATTGATCAATTTCCATGGTACTGTGACCTTTAATTTCATTGGAGAAGTATGAACCATTCATTTCAAATTCATCCATGTTGCTAACAGGAAACAACTTGTTCCCAGTTTCTTTATAAAGCCAATGTGCAGCAAGTCCATGCTCGGCACACTCGTGCATTTTCTGCAAATTATTGCATCATTCTAGCAAGTTGAATACAAAATTATAGCACCTTTTTTTTGGCTCTGAAAATTAGAGAAACCTGGCACCTGCGTTCTTATTTGCACTTCAAGAGGTGCACCATCAAGACCCTGCACTGCAGTATGCAGAGACTGCAATAATTAAACAATAAGTTAAATTAAACTGTGAACAAAAATAAGGGTAGCAATATGCATTGTTAGATCATTTCCCACAATATCAACATAGGATATATGTTGTGGAGCCAATACCATCACAATTGGTAGCCAACTGTAAACAAAAATAAGGATAGTGATATGCATTGTTAGATCATGTTCCCATAATATCAACATAGGATATATGTTGTCGAACTAATACCATCGCAATTGGTAGCCAAAGACCATCACAAGACCAAACAGATTTCCAGGAACTATTTCAGTTTAAGAAAAAACACAAACTTTCATGCATAACAAAAGTGCAGGTGGACTTCTAAGTAGATAGGATGACTTTCCTCCTAGATTAGAAATGTTTAATAACATTGTTAGTATCAATAGTAAAAGAAAGTGTGGGAAACATGAACATTTTAGGATTCTTATATCTTTTTAGGATAACCTATTTAGTTAGGATATCTCATGATCATTAGATCTCATTGTTCTTGTTTCCTGCTTAGTTGTAACATGTATATAATTGACCCTTTTGTACACCTATAAGTAAGCAATGATAGAAAATATTTTGTCAAAGTTTGACATGGTATCAAACCTATAAGGCTTAGAATTCTTGAAAAAGACCTTAGATATGCTTAGAGAACATTTTTATTGGCCAAATATGGGAAGATATGTGGAAAGGGTTTGTGCCAAGTGTGTTGCATGTAAACAAGCTAAGTTTAGGTCTATGCCTCATGGTTTGTATACACCTTTACGTACCTAGTGAACCTTGGGCTGATATATCTATGGACTTTGTATTAGGTTTACCTTGGACTAGGAAAGGTAGAGTTAGCATATTTGTTGTTTTAGACAGATTTAGTAAAATGGCTCATTTCATTGCTTGCCAGAAAACAGATGATGCAATAAACATTGCTGATCTTTTCTTTAGGGAAGTGATTCGACTTCATGGTGTTAATAGGATTTTTGGAGATGTTAAGTTCCTAAGTCACTTTTAGAGAGTTTTGTGGGGAAAGTTGGATATCAAACTTTTATTATCTACTACATGTCATCCACAAACTGATAGACAAATTGAGGTAATTAATAGGACTATAGGAACCATGTTGCGTGCAATTGTTGGGAAGAACCTGAAAACTTGGAAAGATTGTTTGCCTTTCATCTACAAGTTACTCTCCATTTGAAATTGTGTATGGTTTTAATCTATTAACTGTATGGATTTGATGCCTTTACCTTTGACTAAGATTGCTAGTTTAGACGGCAAGAAGAAGGCTGACTTGATTAAAACAATACATGAGAAAGCGCGTGAATAGATTGAAATCGCACGTATGCACAAAAAGCAAATAAACGTAGAAAGCAAGTTCTCTTCAAATCAAGTGATGGGGTTTAGGTGCATATGCGAAAAGAAAGGTTTCTACAGCAAAGGAAGTCAAAACTTCATGCAAGGGGTGATGGACCATTCCAAGTGTTGGAACGCATCAATGACAATGTATACACAATAAACTTGCCAAGTGAGTATAATATTAGTATTACTTTTAATGTTTCTAACTTATCTCCTTTTGACTTTGATTCAGATTTGAGGACGAATCTTTTTGAAGAGGGAGGGGATGATGTGAGCACGGCCATGATATTTTCTAAGAGAAATGGAACCACAGATGAGCTAGCAATGTCGGAGTGACTAATAACAAGATCAAGAGCTAAGAAGTTCAAAAGAAACGCTTCAATCCTACATGGGCCAAATTGTAGATGGCGTGGAATCTCAAGAGACAATGAGGGTCAATGTCATCATGACTAATCAAGTTGGGCGGAATGTGCAATAAGACTTTCATTCTTGTTTAATTAATTATTTTAAGTTAGAAGATAGCTTTTGGCAGCCCACTACTTGTGTTTTGAGCTTGTTTTAGTGACATGGAATTTTATTAACTTTTAGCTCATTTAATTTAAACCTTTTAGGTTTAATGGGTTGTATTTTAGAAATATTAGTTTGCGCTTTAGTTATTTTGGTGGGAAGCCCATGTTTAAAGTCCTTTTATACATGTAGGATTTCTTTCTTTTCAAGGGGTATAAATACCTCATAATAAACATTGTTTAGGGTTTTTTTTAATGAATAATTCTCATATTGGCTTGGCTGATTTCTTTAGGAGAGGTTTTCTAGTCTTCTTCTATTGTATTAATGAATATAATTCTTATCAAGTTAATCACTTGTGGCGAATTCTATCCTTGATTTCAAATCAACCTAATCATATGCGCTTCCATCCATATAATTGATTGGGGGTTCATTAGGGTTGGGGATTTCTTCTTGTTCATGCTCTATCCAAAGTGTGTGTTTAAGGGGTTTCGAATTCTTTAGCCTTGGGGTTTCGCATCACCCTCCCTTTATATACTAGATTATTTTATTCACATAATGTATATTACAATTATAAACAATCATCTAAAATTACTCTTAATCAATCTAAAATTACTTTCAACCAATTATAATCTCCAAAATCCTCTTAATCAAATCACAATCAAAATTTCTAGGAGAAAGAATAGAATCTTAGGATATTATTTTTATTTCCTAGTTGAGTATGGAATCCTAGTAAATTGATTCCTAGAGATTGTTTCTTATTTTTCTCCTTTAAAATGTATATAAAAATGTAATCCTAAATCATTTGAGAATCATACAAGTCATTTTCCATTCTATTTTGTGACTTTACCAAAGGGTTAAGTAGTTTAAGTTTTGAGAATATTGTACCCAAGTAGGGAATGGAAAATACCTATTTACCAACTTGAGGTGGAGTGTGGAAAAACTTATGATCATTTTAGGATTTTTGTATCTTTTTAGTCCTATTTAGTTAGGATATCCTACAATTATGAGATATCATTTCTTTGTTTCCTTTTCGAGCAGTACAAAAAATGTTTTCTCAAAGTTTGACAGAAAGTAAAAGCAACCTAGAAGTAAACACCAAAAGACACGGCAACTAGCACATTGCAAATATAGGTAAATAAAACAACCAAAGAGCGATTTGAATTAAATTACTATTAATTTCTTTATCTGTCAATAAAAGCAGCAATGGTGAGACTAAATAGTTCTTAATCACTGTTCATATTCATATACCATTCACTTACTTCTAAAGAAGTAGTAAAATTCCTGACTACAATCCATCAGCCCCTACCCACAATACCTTAGAATCCAACTAAAGATCAACCATGTGTTAGGATCCAATTGGGGCTTAAAAACCTGAGATTAAATGAACATTTAGCTATGTCAACTTGAGTGCAATATGCTGAAATTGCAAGTTCAAATCAGTAATCTACATGGGAAGCAACAAGCTTTACTTCTTGGGTTTTTGTACATAAGATAAATAAGTGATAGGACACATCACCTGATAGCCACTAGGCTTTGGGTTGACAATGTAATCATCAAATTCACCATCAATAGGGGTCCACAATCTGCATATTAAGATAATAAAATGAAGAAATTACAGTTATTTCCTTTTAGAAACTAAAATTCATGTCCATCATGCCAATGGCAAGCCTAAACTTTTTGCTTGCAAAAGGTTTGCCATTGTCATATTATGTTTTAATCAGGAAAAGCTAGAAAGAAATACAGCAAGCGTGAAATTGGAAAATAAAACATGAGGTAAAATTTTTTGCAACAATATCATTTACATTTTTATATCTTGAGGCCTTCAAGTTTTACCTAACGGTCTATTATCCAGTCAAAATTTTCTGGATAAACAATTTGTGACAAAGATGGAAAAATCTTATGCGGTCTATGAAACTAAAAATAAAGAGAAGGAAAGGAGCCAAAGAAATAACACGAGGTTTTACATGGTTTGGCTGTAAAGCCTACTTCGATAGATGAACTATTAGAACTAGATCTTTATTAGGGTTTATGTAAGTTACGTAGTACAATCAATCCTTATTTATAAGGCGACAAACATATCTCATCATAACCACATTCCTTATTAGGAGGATACATATAATATTTTATATTGAATACTAAATATCCAAGATATTAAACATGCTCAATAAGTTTCATTGAACACAAAATATGTTCTAAATTGCAAGCTGAGTACAAACAAATAATTGACGTACCTGTGAACTATGTTGAGAAGACTATAGCAGGACTGAATTGCCGGTCCATGTAAAGTTCCGTTCTTATCTCCAACAACAACCCTCAATGCACGAGTATCATATACTTTATTGATGCCAACATCTTTTCGCTTCATCTACAAAAGAGAAAAATAGAAATGTACTATATCCACATATAATAAACAGCCTCTATAAGAGCTCCTTAAATTTACAAAACTTCTAGAGTAACTATAAAATCTTTTCCAACATAAATAAACCAGTAACAAAGTGGAAAAAAAACTAGTGGAGATTAATTCGAGAAAGAAAAAGATTGTTGTTCAAACATACTAAATCAACATCTCAAAAGAAAAAGATTTTCCAGAAAGCTTATTCATCCATTCATCTTCAAGATCTCACAAGGCATAAGTTGTGGTCCTAACTTGCTAGAGAGCTAAAGTACTTTTGAAAATCCCCTCTAGGGAAAAATTTTGAAAAAAGTTAACTTAAAGACCTAACAAAATCTTATTTTGGTTGATAAGCATCCAGTAATTAGTTGTGCAACTACTTCAACATACTTTGTTGTATATTTCCATGCATGGTTTGAAATATAGCTTAAATACTAAAACAAGATCTCTAGACACTAACAACTATGAAAATTGATAGTACTCATAATGAATCCTAATATTCATTGTAGGTGAAATTAAATAGTTAAAATTATGAAGAAATCCAGTGCATAACAAATTGCAATTGAGTTTTAAGAGTAAGATGAATCTAAATCCTAGCATGTCATTCATAAACAATATGAGTATAGGAATATTCTTGTAATATGTACTTATAATCCTACTAATTGTATTGATATGTATGTATGAAAACTTAGCACATGGTTAAGTTAAGTCATATTTCTTCAATCGCTCTCTTTACATTAACATGTCATTAGAGCTAAAGGGAGAAATTGAAACAAAAGAACACTAATTTCTTGATTGACTAGTATTCCTTTCTTGGACATGCATGAGAAAGGCATCGATCTATGTTGGTTATTATGTATAATTAGTATAATTAAGGGTAGTAGTGTATTTTTCCTATATTAGGTTAAGTGTATAGGTTATTTGTATATAACCCTTTGTATTCTTACGTTTAACGTAAGTAAGTGATAATAAAGATTATCAATTATCGCTTCCTAAAAAATATTCATGGTATCAGAGCCTCTGCCAATTGAAGGTCGAGTTTACACCCTTTTGTAGTAGGTTAATTCAGAAAATTAATTTTCTAATACACCGTCTTTTGGCAAGTGTGAAGAGGTCGCGTTTCGTTCCACTCCTTTCGACACAACCATCACTGGAGCATAGCCCAAGTGAAGTTCGGCCGATACCCAAGTTTTCGATCCGTCTGACCTCGCGCGTGAGCACACGCGCCGCTATTCCATTTCGGCAACTCCTCCACTAGCTGGCGCATATAGCGCGTGTCGCCACCTCTAGCCATCGTTCGTCGTCGTTTCCGCCTCCTCTGATTCCGACTAGCTACAATCTAGTCACTTCCGACATTGTTGGTTTTTTGGACCTCTTGTGAATAGGTTCTGCTTTCGTTTCGGAGTCGTTTCTCTGTTGTTCCTTTCTTCACCTCTATCGTGCCATTATGTCAGATACTAAGGAAGCTTCTAAGGAGGTAGAGAAACATTATCCTATTAATGACAATCCCTATTCTCTGATTAGTCCTATTAAACTAGATGGTAATAGCACTTATTTAACCTGGTCTAGGTCATGTTTGCTGTCTATCAAGGCTAGAAGGCTACAAGGTTATATTGATGGGAATAAGAAACCACCACCTGTTACTGATCCAACCTAAGTAAATGAGACTCTGAGAAGTCATTGGTTATGTCTTGGCTTCTTAATTCCATGCACCCTAAGATCTCCCGACAGTATTTACTGCTTGACACTGCGAAGAAGATATGGAAAGCTACAAAAACCACTTGTTCTCGTATGGGAAATGATGCTTGGATTTTTGAACTTCAGAACAAAATTCATGGCACAAAACAAGGTGAGCTTACTGTTTCAGATTATTTTTCTAAGCTCGGTATTTTATGGCCGGAACTGGACTGCTATCAAGATTTTCAAGCCAAGTGTGTTGATGATGCGGTACTGATTCAAAACATGCTTGAAAAAGAATAAGTCTATAACTTTTTGGCTGATTTGAACCCAGAATTTGATCAATTGAGAGTTCAAGTTATTAGCAGATCTCCTTTTCCCTCTCTTGAGGAGGTACATTCTTTAATCCAGTAGAAAGAGACCAGAGGAAGTGTCATGCTTTATATTGCACCAGTTGAGAAGTCGGGCTTAATAGCCCATATTACTCATGACCAAACAAAGGATTTTACTTCTGATAAAGATCATTTGCACTGTGATTATTGTGAAAAAGCAAGACATACAAAAGAGACTTGCTGGAAGTTGCATGGGAGACCTACTAGGAGCCAAGGGGGAAAACGAGCCAACACCCTACAAGGGCTCAAGCAAATTTGTTAGAAACAGTAGAATCATCCAAGGAGTTTGCTTTAGTTGGCATTCTCTCCTATGATAAAATTCAGCATTTCAGGCATCTCCTATCACAACTCAACTCTTCCTCCAGTGCGACCTCCAATTTGTCAAATCAAGTAACACTTTTGGTCAACTTGACTCATAGATTATTGATTCTAGTGCGAGACATATGACAGGCAATTCTAAAGGCTTTTTTAACAACTCTCATTGTCTAAAAAGAGATAGTGTCAAGGTGGCTGATGGATCTTTAACTCCTATTTCTAGGACAGGTTCTATAGTCTGTATTCCTAATATTAAGTTGTTTTTTGTTCTTCATGTTTCTCAATTCCCTGTCAATTTTTTATCTGTCAATGGTATCACCAAGGCTCTAAGCTGTAAGGTTGAATTTTTTCCTAATTATTGTCTCTTTCAGGATCTTCAAATATGGAAGATGATTGGCAATGGTTAAGAGCATGATCGCTTTATACATGATGGAAGACAGTAGAGGCTTGGCCTTTTTTGGGGAGTATTAGGATGTCAACCAAGAACTAATACAATGGCATAGGCCTTTAGGGCATCCATCATTTTTGTTTTAGAAAAACTATATCTCAGTTTATTTTCTAGAACTCGGTTTGATTCTTTATCTTGTGATGCTTGTGAGTATGCTAACATACTAAAAACTCTTACCAATTACCATTTAAGTGATAATAAAACCATTGTTCCTTTTATACTTATTCATTCTGATGTTTGGGGGCCTACACAGATTGCTTCTTCGTCTGGAAATCGATGGTTTGTTACTTTCATTGATTGTTGCACTAGAATGACTTGGGTGTATTTGATTAAAGCAAAAGGTGATGTTTTCTCCTGCTTTCAATCTTTTCATAATGTGGTTCACACCCAGTTTGATGCTAAGATAAAAGTC